>JAUCMX010000005.1:29323491-29500991 GCA_033459395.1 Hemibagrus guttatus | reverse complement strand
GCTTAAAAGAGAGGTAAAAGTGAGGGAACTGTTTATAACTGTTATAACAACTGATAACAGGAACTAACTCGTCCACGCTCCACAACATTAAAATGTTAAAAAGCATGATGTGACGTTCGTTAATAAATTCAAAATTGCAGTCACTGGCAAACTGCTGTGGTATAAGTGCAATTAAATACATTTTTTACAATTAAAATTAATCCTCCACTTCACGTCAAACCACATTGCAACACCCTGTTGCGGATTATATTCTTATAACAGCACGTTGTCGTGTGTTATTCTTAACTTGCGGGCTGCACTGGAATGATTTAATAAACCATCAATTTTGATTTGCATTAAAACTCCACCTTTGCATCCAAAAAGCTTTTAGTTACAGACAGATATGCTAAAATGAAAGTAAAAATCCAGTCGTAAAAGTAATGAGTTACAGCCTTCATACTTCAGAAGAATGAACTCAGCTTGAAATTACACAGGGTAAGGATGAAACCATGACAAGCTAACTTTTCCATACAGAGCAAGACATTAACCACATGTTGCTGAAGAAAAGGCAGAATGTGATTATTCTGATGATCCAACTGTGCCAGAGTGAAGCTCACCTTACTGAAGAGCTTTTCATCAACAAATTGTTTGGATTAAACAAATATTCTAGGATGTGCTATGTTTGTTCTCATGTAGTGGATAAAATAGGGCCTTAAATTCTTAAATGCAGATCAATTAACATCACCATAAAGCAACAGCTTAAGTGACACTGATGCTGGTGATGGAGCACATAATCTGGAGGTGAAGGTTGGGGCATTGCATAAGGAAGAGCACTTAATGTACACTGATGCATAGAGAATTTTGTCTAGAATTGCTTCTGAATACTGGAGCCCTTGAATAGTGAGAGCATCAGGCACTCATGTGGAGCAAAGGGGTTTGTACCAAATCACAAAGTTCCTAGAGGCATGACAAAAATGGGCTTATCTGAACACATATGGTTATGGATGCTGCACATTGATGCTAGTCTGTGATTAGAACATTTGCCGCCGTCATGTTAATGAGCATCAGCAAAAGAACGAATGAGTGGTAATTATATCTACTATTTCTATTTTGAAAGCAGAATGTCTTAAAAAAATTTGATTACTTGAGTTGAATTTGCTATTGTGGGTGCATATTGGTTGAAGGACAGCTCTTTTTTCCTGCAAATATGGTAGAGAAACAATACAGAAATGTGCTGTTCTCACTGTAACCTTTGCACTATATGCTTATACAGATACATATCAGAAGAAGTCAGGCTGTTATGACACATATCTTATACCTAGGATAATTAGATGAACTGAAATACAAAGAGATTTAGCAAATATACAGAGAGAGAGAAAGACAGAGAGAGAGAGAGAGAGAGAGAGAGAGAGAGAGAGAGAGAGAGAGAGAGAGGGAGAGAGAGAGAGGGAGAGAGAGGGGAAACAAGAGGAAAAGGGAGAATGTCTTCATATTCTCGGTCAGCCCACCCATGTTGCATGCTGATGAAAACCTCAGGTCCACTATAACTAAGGGTGGATGAGTCTCCCACAGGGAAGATGGGAGGTTTTTAATTTAGACTCTGCCACAGCTACAGAGGAGTGTGAGCTTAGTCATGGCTGCCATCTCCAATTGGCCTTTTGGGAAGAGTTTTATTTTTGGTATTTTGGGCACAGTCAGACAGCAAGAAAAGTAACAAGAGGCTGTCGACTTTAACATCTGCTTGACTATTTTTCATTTGAAAAATAAAATAATAATTTACAAACCCCGGGGTGGGTGCACAGTGGCTTGGTCGTTAGCAGGTTTGCCTCACACCAGGGGGCTGGGGGTTCGATTCCTGCCTCCGCCATGTGTGTGTTTGTGGAGCTTGCATGTTCTCCCCATGTCTCGGGGGTTTCCTCCAGGTACTCTGGTCCAAAGGCATGCATTGTAGGTTGATTGGCATCTCTAAATTGTCCGTAGTGAGTGAATGAGAGTGTGTGTATGCCCTGCGATGGGTTGGCACTCTGTCCAGGGTGTATCCTGCCTTGGCGCCCGATGATGCCTGAGATAGGCACAGGTTCCCTGTGACCCGAGTATAGATCGGATAAGTGGTAGACAATGAATTAATGAGTGAATTTACAAACTGTAAATTATTGATCATAATAATCATCATCATCATAATTTTTATTATAGAATCCAATGCCTATTTTTTTTCCAATGCTTGGTTTGTTTGTGTTTACACTTTTTCAGGCCTCTTTCGCTGATAATAAACCCAAACCAGCCAGACTAAAAAAAGACATGCAGTGAAAGAGTGGTTACTAGAAATCCAACCAATTTGTACCACAATTGTGTTTTTAACAAACACGTGGAACAGGCTGTGTGTGAGGATCACCATTGTTGATTATGGCTGACAAACAGCACAAAGACTGAATGAGGAACATAAGATGTTTGTAGAATTTATTTACTGTAGAACAAACATTCAGTTGACACGCTCTTTAAACTGCAGGAATCTGAAGGCAGATTAAGCCAATGAATGTGTAGCTGAAAATGACTACTATATTGAGGACATACTATATATATTTATGATGAGCTCTTGGCTAATTCTGATTATGCCTGTTATCATGAATAAATACCGTATATAGCAATCTTTTTTTAGCTACACAACAACATACACAACAACTGTTCTCAAAAAAGAGTAAGGAGTCTGGACCCTAAACCAGGAAATACAACTTATCATCCAAATGTTACTGAACCATCCACAGACTGCACAGAGTAAATGGCAAGACTGCAGTGGGAGACAAAGTGGACAGCTTTCTGCTCTGAGCTGAAGAGCAGCAGAAGAAATCGGTAGCAGTGATAGGCCGACTGCTGATGTGCAGGACCAATGGTGAGAGCAAATGGAGGTGTGACATTTACACTTAATTGTAACTATAAATATAGAGTTTCTTAACATTAAGGATGGTGTAATCCAAAATCTCATCAAGATGGGTTTTTTGTGACTGGGAAAGGTTTGTTCAGCAATTCTGGAAAAAAAACATGAAAAGACAGTTTCACAAAAAAGCAATTAATCCACAAGAAGCCATACAATCATTTCCGTCTGGCTGAAAAGACAAACCTTTCCAAACAGACTCACAAACCAGTATATACTACAAAAAAGCATGTGCTTCTACTCTATTGCGTTCTCTTTCTACAGGAATATATTGTGCTGTTGTCCTCTCTAAAAAATCCTGTTTGCATTTAAAGATGCCAGTCTCTCATTTTTTTCACTGACACATACATTTTTAGGAGGAGAGATGTCAGCATAATGTTTGTCAGGATGCAGTCTTATTAAACTGCAATAGATACCATATCACTTTCAATTTTCCTATCTACCCACACTGTCTAGCAGGAAAGGTAAACCAAGGTAAATCTGTGTATTATTTTGCCCTGTCTTCAAACTGTTCTCTTTAAACACCTTTATACATTATAAATTTAATTAATTATTGTGGGACTATAGTGATAGGTCTTTGTGAATGATTTGGGTCAAATTTTTATTCCATTTTACACAGAGCACAGTAACAAACAAGGTTTTGGTTTGTTTCATGTGTTTGTTTGTGTCACACTTTATTTGGATATTTCACTTTAGACATTCTACAAACCACAGACTGTCAAGAAGCAGCCTCTCAACTGCAATAACGTGTCAAATGATGATCACCTTTCCGCTACATGTCTTAAAATTTGTCCGCGTGATATCCTGTTTGGAGTTTGCAAAAAGACATTAAGGAGAGGTTCCCTCTGGAGATTCCTTGGTGTTATGAGATCAAAACTGAACATTTTCACTTTGATAAAAAGCTTTAATTTAGTGGAAATGCAACACTGCTCAACACCTGAGAACCCCAGGCCCGCATTGAAGCATAGGGGTGGTAGCATCATGTTGAGAGTTACCCTTGGTTGCTTCTCTGTCTAATTTCTCTCCCACATCAGTGATTTTGGTGGGCGGCTTCCTCTTTGTAGGAGAGCATTTGCACCATATCTTTTAAGAAAAGATTTATGTGCTCCACTGGATGCTTTTATTAATTTTTTTTTTATAACCAAGCCCTAAGACAGTTTAGAGCTCTGTTTTAGGCTTGTTTCGATGTCTCCTTGTTCTTCATGGGGCTGTTTGTTTAGGCGTGTTCCCTAACTAACTCTGGGGCCTTTTAAGAACAGGTGTATTTACAGAGAGCACATGGCGTTTACTTGCTTTTTTTAATTACATTCAACAAATTATGTGAGTTTTGGCATCAAATGGTTGCATCAGATTTAATTTAGCAGTTTAACACTAACAGGGGTGAATACTATTTCTAAATAAATTTGCAAACTATAATGATTTTTTCCCACATTAACATTATGGGTTATTTAGTATATTCATAACATATCATCTTAATTAAGTCCATTTCAGTTCAACGGGAATTAATACTTATGCAATGCACTGTATCTGCTAAACATCAACAACCATAAATTGCTGATATATTGTTTATATTGAGTAGATAGGGTGGTTGATGGCAGTCAATAACAGGATGTAGACAAAATGTCTACAGTGGATGACCCAAATAACATCTAATATCAGTTTCTTACTCTTTATACCAATCCTGTTCTGATTAGTCTCCTTACTTTAAAAACAAGCTGTATGTTTCCTAGATATTCACATCTCTACCAAACACTATGTTCACATAATGAATCCATATTATATCAGGATACTGAATGGGAAAAACTTGACTCTTTATTATAGACTTCAAATGCAAGCTGTAAATGTGAAACATGAGTACTTTTCCTGTCACAAGGGCTCCTTTGATATTGTAGGCTATATCATGCTTCATTTCTGGCTGAGCTAACAGACAGACATAGGAATAGTTTCAAAAAGTATCATGGGGTGCTTTCACATATACAGCATTTAGGAATCAAACCTTGCTGCATTTTCTTCCTCACTGCAGTTCCTTTGGGCAGGGGGTCTCAGTCCGGTTCCAAGCAAACTCTAGCATGGTTGGATTGCAGTGAGAAAAAGCAACTCTGTATACCCTGTGCTCAGAAGAGTATTACAGGTACATTTCTAGCTTGAAACACCCTTCACACAAAGTGATTTGCTACTTGGTGCCTTTAATTATGTGTACTTTGGAAAAAAAACAAAGCAAATGACATAAAAGTCTACATTTCAATCACAGAAAAACAGACTAATAGGTGTGAAAGTGCCCTAAGTACATGATCACAATCACAGCAGTTTGATGATAACTGTGTGATGTATGTGAATGTTGAATGTAGAAGCCTAGTTAAAGAGACACCGATCAGGCATAACATTATGAGCACTGACAGGTGAAGTGAATAACACTGGTTATCTCCTCATCATGGCACCTTTGACAAGGGCCAAATTATGATGGCTAGACAACTGGATCAGAGAATCTCCAAAACTGCAGCTCTTGTGGGGTGTTCCCGGTCTGCAGTGGTCAGTATCTATCAAAAGTATCCATTAAGTCTTGTTAGCATCCTTTGAGTCCTGTAGGTATCCTTAAAGGACTGAAAGGATTTGCTGCTAACATCTTGGTGCCAGATACAAGAGCACACCTTCAGGGATCTAGCAGAGTCCATGCTTTGACAGGTCAGGGCTGTTTTGGCAGCAAAAGGGGGACCAACAGAATATTAGGCAGGTGGCCATGTTATGCCTGATCGGTGTGCACTGCTAAAGCCTAGCTAAGGAAATTCGATGTGCACAGTGGAGAAAGGCTGCAATGTTTCCTTATCAAGTCAATTAAAGTCAAGTCAAGAAGCTTTTATTGTCATTTCAACCACATATAGCTGACGCAGTACACAGTGAAATGAAACAACGCTCCTTAAGATCTCAAAACTCCGGACTTCTGGTAGTTCCCAGAATATTAAAATATACAAAAGGGGGTAGAGCGTTTTCGTATTTAGCTCCTAAACTTTGGAACAGTCTTCCTGACAGTGTTTGGGGCTCAGACACAGTCTCCCAGTTCAAACGTAGACTAAAGACATACTCTTTAGCCAGGCATACATTTAATACTTCCGATAACCTTGTGCTCCAATACATCTGATTAAATACCCATTATCATCTAATGCCTGCTAATATTATGAACAGCAGCTACGCTAATTACTTTCCATTTGTTTCCCTTCTTCTACCCATCCCAAGATATATAGAGATTGTGCCAGCTCCAGTGACATCCAGAGATGGACCAGCTCCAGCCAGGTTCTGCTTTGTGAGGACTGGGGTATTCAAAGCAACGCTGCCAACCCTATGTGGATGACAACAGCCTCCTAATTAATTTACACATAACATTCTACACATGCTGTATCTGCATCACACAACTAATGCAGAAAGGACATTGTTATATCACATATCGCACTCTCCAGTGTCACCCAAATGAGGATGGGTTCCCTTTTGAGTCTGGTTCCTCTCAAGGTTTCTTCCTAATACCATCTAAGGGAGTTTTTCCTTGCCACAGTCGCCTCAGTCACCTCAGGCTTGCTCACTAGGGAAAATTTTGTCTAACATCTAGGACTGTTTGTATGTTTGTTGTTTCTTATGTTTTGTAAAGCTGCTTTGAGACAATGATCTTTGTTAAAAGCGCTATACAAAAAAATTGAATTGAATTGAATTCTCCAGGACCCTGGTGCTACATAAACAACATACAACATATAGTTACAAACAGAAAAATGACAGAAAGTTTGTCCTAGCTACATAAAGTGCAAAGTGTGCAAACAGGTTCAAACAGTACAAAGACAAGACAGTGCAAAAACAGGAAGAACAAAAACAACACAAGACAGGACACATAGTGCCGAAAAAACATGTGCAATGAACAAAATGTAATGTGATGTGCAAACTTGAGAAACTGTAAATCCAGGTATCTAATGGTATCTAGCGCTGAAGTAGTGCAAATATACTTGTACAAATATACTAGTAAACAAATAGCAGCGGGTGAAACATTATAACGGTGGTTGAAGTAGGGCAAACAAGTAGTAAACATTTATTTTGAGTCTGTTCACACAGGTGTGTGTGTAATGGCTTGAAGGAAGAAACTGTAACACAGTCAGGTTGTGAGGGCCCGAATGCTTCGGTACCTCTTTGCAGACGGCAGGAGGGTGAAGAGTGTGTGTGAGGGGTGTGTGGGGTCATCCAAAGTGATGTTGGCTCTGCGGATGCAGCGTGTGGTGTAAATGTCCGTGATAGAGGGGAGAGAGACTCCAATGATCTTTTCAGCTCTCCTCACTATCCGCTGCAGGGTCTTGCGATCCGAGACGGTGCAGTTCCCAAACCAGGCAGTGATGCAGCTGCTCAGGATGCTCTCGATGGTCCCTCTATAGAACACGGTCAGAATGGGGGGAGGGAGATGGGCTTTCCTCAGCCTCCGCAGGAATTAGAGACACTGCTGGGCTTTCATGCTGATGGAGCTGGTGTTGAGTGAGCAGGTGAAGTTCTCTGCCAGATGTACACCAAGGAATTTGGTGTTCTTGACGATCTCCACAGAGGATCCGTCAATGAACAGCGAAGAATGGCCACTCTGTGCTCTTCTAAAGTCAACAACCATCTCTTTAGTCTTGTCGTCGTTCAGAGAGGTTGTTGGCTCTACATCAGGCTGTTAGTTGTTGCAACTCCTTTCTGTATGCTGACTCGTCATTCTTGCTGATGAGACCCACCACGGTCGTGTCATCGGAGAACTTGATGATGTGGCATTGCTGCACAGTTGTGAGTCAGCAGAGGGGCCCCAGTGCTCAGTGTGTTGGTGCTGGAGATGCTGTTCCCGATCCGGACTGACTGAGGCCTCCCAGTCAGGAAGTCCAGGATCCAGTTGCAGAGGGAGGTGTTCAGGCCTAGCAGGCTCAGTTTATCCAGAGTGGCTGCTGCATGCTACTGCCACACCACCATTCACAGCACAAAAACTATAGATGAGAACTTTTCCTACAAAATTAACGACTCTGTTAGTAGTTTTGTCTCGATTAAATGTCCTAATTCAAAAAGGATATGGGTCTGCTGGGTGTCATTCCCTTATCATATAGTGTGAGAGTTTGCGGTGAGACTTGATGAAGCATTCATTTGAGGATTTGTTTCGCCAGGCATGTTGCTCTGTTTTCAGAAGTGGATTTCACTGCCTGAATCAAGTCAGTAAATCTGAGTCAGTTGTGTTATAGTAGTGTTGACATGGCCCTGACTTCATCCAGCTTGCTCAGAACAGCATCACCTGGATGCAGACCAGGCTAATGCTTCACACATCATAATATTAATACTTTCTTTTTTTTTCTTCTGCCTGATGTTTTTTCCTGATAAGGCTACCAAGGCAATATACTTTTCCAGTGGTGGAAAAGTAAAGCGGTGCTGATTTTTCAGCTGGGATTGGTTCAGGAGTAGCAGAAGGGGTTTAGCTTTAGAATAAGAGAGCAAGAAGAGGTGATGCTGTTTGGGGATTTTCATCCAGCTCTATTTTAGGGGCTTGTAAGGGCTTGAGATAGCATATGTGAGCTCAGTTATTTTGCCAGTTCCTTGAAGCCAGTTCATTCAGTGCTCATGTAACTTGGCTCATCGTCACTCATTAAACCATTTGGGATATTAAACCTGGCAAATGTTGCTTCCGATTTTAGGGCAAACTGCTTGAGGAAAAGTGCTGTATAATATGGTAGGAAAGCTTAGTAGTGCTATTATATGATCAGGCAACTCTATTTGTTGTGTTCACTAAGATGTGCTTTGATTCTTTTTAAATGGTGGTAATGGTGTTAGGATTGAAGGCTCTATTTCAAGGCTCTATTTGAAGGCTCTATTAAAAACTGAAACATTGGCCCTTACTTTGTACTTATTCCTTGTTCAACTAAAACGGTTCCTCTTACATATGGTGCATTCAATCAAAATCAACAATCATTGACTAAAAAAAACCCCAAAAAATGAATTCCTGAATCCTTGCTTGGAAAGTCAGGAAGGTCTCCTCAACCACAAGGTCATTACTGTGTAATGAGCATGTGAGCATGCACTTCCATGGCCTTAAATCTTACTAACCCCAGGATGGCAAATGGTATAATAATTGTAGTAAGCCTGCTGCAGTGAGGATCCAGAAGAATCTGCCAGATTTCATGTGTGCATCCTGTGAACCGTTGCTCCATTTTATTTCACTGCAACTCTGCTCAACTTTACAGTGATCTTGGAGGTAAGGAGGATAAATCTTACCAACTTGTCAGAATCAAGCTAACTCAAATCTGTACACTTTCTTTAAGGAACAGCATCATGCACATGGTCTGTCAACTGGTTCCACTACCCACCAATACCAATGTCTTCCATCTTGTTGGATCTCCTTTTTGCACTAGTGTTAAGGAAACTTTAGACTGTGTGTATTGCAAAGATGGGTATGAGGAAGTCTTGTGAACTAAATAAATCGTTTTACAAAGGTGTCAAAGCTTTTGAGTGGTATCTTGTATTGGTATCAGCCTCATATTAAGGAGTTAAATTTATTTTTGTACACTGTGCTTAACAAACATGGCCCGGGACCAATTCAGCTGACCCAAAGGGATGCACAATGAAATGTAAGATTGCTGTAGTGTTCTGTATAAAAAGGTCAGGATAAAATTTGATTTAAAATCAGAATGGACTGGCACTGGTTTGGAGCTGCACAGTCTATAATTCTATTACCAATCTATTGCTACTGCAACAAAATGTGTTAGAACAAAACAATCCCATCAAATAACTGAACATACAAAATAGTCAGTTTTCTTGCACCATTTTTCTTTCCTTTCTTTTTGTTATTCTATCGTTTTGTGCTATTTTACTGTTTTTCAGCAGGTGCATGACTATTTTATCTTCACATTCTCCTTGCAGATTATAGAAAAACACCTCTCCCTGTCATACTGTTTGTATAATCTGTAATAGCACAGGATCCGCTATTTGTAAGAGTTCTTTATCTAAAATTCCCACAACTATGTAGTTGTAGATATTCACATTGCCCCTTGCTCAGAAATAAGAGCGCTCAAAAAATAAATAAATGAATAATGTGCACTGCTGCCCTTAAAAGTTTCTACCCTCTCAGTCCGCTGTTGTACACTCTGAGGAAAGCAGGCGCATTTATGGATGATGTTTCATTGTGGACAAAAGTACTTATCGGGATTTTCCAGTACTACATCCAATTTCTTTTCATCCTCATCCAAAACTGCTTCCATTTCTTTCACATGAATCAGCCAAGTCACTTCTCTGACAACTCTGTGGAAGAGAAGTTTAAAGTACTGAATGTCCAGGCTAAGGAATTAAAGTAAAGGTTGCCTTTACCCAGCCACAATGAAATTCCTCCTACACTAGGCTGGATTGTCTTTTTCACTGCTAAAAAAAGGATATGTTTTGAATTGCACTGATCTTTTGTCATTATATAAAACATGGATTTCAAGAGTTTCAATTACACAATTACAGTATCTACATCTGATTGTTGTGTTGTTAGTGAACCTGATAGCATGTGTTCTGTTGATATACATGTTAGTAAGCTAGCTGTTCTCTGAAAATCTCAGTTTGTATAGGAATTTCTTACACTATATGGTCAAGAGTTACCTGACCACCACATCCATATGTGGGCCCTCCTCAAATTGTTCACACAAAGTTGGAAGGTAGAAGCACATAATTGTATAGAATGTCTTTGTTTGTTGTGGCATTACAGTTTTCCTTCACTGGAACTAAGGAACTCAAACCTGTTTCAGTATAACTATGCCCCTGTGCACAAAGCAAGCTCTATTAAAATATGAAACTCCATGTGGACATGGTTTGTCATGGTTGTTGTGGAAGAACCTGAGTGTCCTGCACAGAGCCCTGACCTCAACCTCACTGAACACCTTAGGAATTAACTGGAAAACCAACTTTGTGCCAGGTCCCCTCACCCAATACCAGTCCACCAAACTGTAATGGGATTTTTAAAAGTATTCACAGAATGTGATTATCAGTTCCAAATAGGAAGAGAAGTGCAAAGAAGTGCAAAAAATCCACTAACAACTGCATACAGCCAAAGGAAATGACCAAAAGAAAAGGGATAGATAAGATAAAAGACTTTACAAGTTTCTATTTGACAGTGATTTGGGTTGTTTCTGGTTTAATTTATCATTTCAAAACAATTCACTATCCTCCCAATTTAACTTTATAGCTAGTAACATTATCTGTGCAATTGGACTTATTGTATTTGTCTTTATGCTAGCTATATTATTAGCTACAGAAATAGCAATACTTACATTTCTGCTGGTGTTTAGATGTGAGTGTTATTTGCTTAGAGCCATCTTGCCGATTTTTGATCTATCCAGTGAGGTACACACAAAATGTAATTCTACAGATTGAATCAGCACAGGCATTGCTCAGTTCTGTGATCTGGAATCAGGTGTGCCACTGCTGCTCTATATTTTTTTCTGGTTTGGAGAGAAGGGATGAAACCCTGCCACTTGCAAGTGAAACCCATCAGTTTAAAGCCTTTCTCTGAGTAATAGAGATGGATTAACAGGCAAACGTAATAAACAGCAGGATAGGAAGACATTCCAAGAGTATTACTATCAAAATCTGGACATATCATACTGGAAAGGTCATGAAGTCCCTAATTCTGTCACATCGCCTACCTGCCACAGACAAAGAAGCTGTCATTATCTAAGCTTTAATTTTCACCCTGAAGTTTAAACTATAATGTTAATGTTAGCCTTTTATAGAATGAAACATTAGGACATTTTGTAGAGAGACCAGAGGCATAATCAGAGCTTGATTCTTTGTCAAAGATACCACTCTCTTAACTGTTCGATTTTAGCAGATGGACTATGCCAATTTCACAAACTGCACTTAAGAAGAGCTACAGGGGATAATGAGAAGAAACTTTCAATCCATAATGCACCGCTTTAAAATACTCAAGCCAGGAAGTCAGTAGCTCATTAGACAGCCTCCCAGAGGAACACCTGTGAACTGCTTGTTTTATATTGGCTTAAACACAGATAACTTCTTATAAGAGTTTCCTTCAGCAATATTGCATGAGCAAGAGTGACTACCTGTGGCTTCGTGCCTAAGGCTTGGGCCTTACACAGCCGTGCTGATAAGCAGTACAACAGCATGAGTGTGAGTGTGAATTTACTTTTATACAACAGTTCTACAAACAAGAAATAAATACTGACTAACTGACATTTCAGACAGATTCATTGTTATGCCTTTTGAATAACACTCAATAGAGACATATGTGATTCTACACCCTATTTAAGAAGGGTTTCAGTCCCATATTTTTTTATCTCAACCCTGTAAAATGTCCAGTCAATCTATCCCTAATTGGTTAAAGAGAGTTTATTGTTAAATGCACAGGTAATGGTAACATGGTGAATGCACTCATTTCTGCTCACTGCTGGGTAAGAAAATCTAAATCCAGTCCTTTTTCTTCTTTACCTTACTGTAAAAAAAAAATACAGTGATGACAAATTGAGTGGTGAATGTAACATCAGGGAGAGCAAAATGAAGACGCCACAAATGCAAAGAAAAAGAAAACTAATAAATGGTGAGAGACGGTCAAGACAAATTAGCTCAGACACCAAATGGGAGTTTGTAAGTAGTCTAATAAGTAATCTTTAACCCCATGATTCATCATATATGGAGAGCCAGCATTTGCCAGTTTAAGAGACACTACAGTGTGGTGCACTTGGTGGTTTGGGATAAGAAATTGAATAATCGACGTTAATCATGTCAAACGTGTCATATTTTAACATCCTATAGGAGCAAACGCTGCATATTTCCTGATGGAGAGAGATGCATGCATACAACACATACGTGATGGCACAAAATGGCAGCTGGGGTATTTCTGTTTCTCTATTTTTGCACATCATGCATTCTCACTGAGGGCTGAGCTCCTCTAAGGGTTAAACTCTATACTCACCCTTAAAGAGAAATACAGCAGAAATCACAACACATTTATACTTATATAAATTATATTTAAGTCCATAAGTATGTACAGGTTTATGCTCATCAATCAAAGCAACAACTTAAATGTTGAAAAGAACAAATTGTGCATAAATGTCTGAGATTTATCGGTCTCCCTCTTGGTCTGCAGGAAATATCCATTTGCAAAGTGTCGCATTTGATTTCTCTGTGATTTTTAAAGTAAACAAAAACAGTGCTCATGGGCCTGTTACGAGGCTAGTCACCTTTGGGAGGGAAGAGAGGCACCTTGTTAAGGATCAATTTGTGTGGACAGGCGTACAAATGGCAGCGAGACACAGCGTTGTCTTTGGCACACACCCGTGTGATTGATGGCTCCACACCTGCACCGTAAATCCTCCTGACAATGCAGAGACAGATCTCCTGTGTGCGTTCGCCCTCTCTCTTTCTCCCTCCCTCCCTCCGTCACCGTCTCTCCTTTCGTCCTCATATGCCCATGCCATATGCTTTCAATTCTTCCCTTTTTAAAAAAAGATATCCAGAACACATCACACACAGTTCTTCTCTTTTTTTATATTTAGCACTGTAATGTGCAAACTCACATGGGCTGCACATAAATATGCTTATCAGACACTTTATATGTAAATTCACAGTGAGCAGTAGGTGGTGAGGAATTTATACTGCGAAGCTGTTATAAAAATTAAAAAGCTATCCTCAGTAAGTATAGAATCAAGTCTTTTTTAGTTTAGTTATCACACTCTTCTTTCTTGTTTTTTGTGTGTGTGTGTTTTTTTTTAATGAGGCATACAAGATTTTTCTTCTTTGTATAACAACGAACAAGAAGATCTTGGCAGCTGGCGTGTTTTAACCCCAAAATTAACAGGAGCAGAAGATAAAATCACTTCCCTTAGGGGACTTTCTTGAGAAAGAGAAAGGAAAAGAAGAGAGAGAGAGAGAGAGAGAGAGAGAGAGAGAGAGAGAGAGAGAGAGAGAGGGAGAGAGAGAGAGAGAGATACAGAGACAGAGAGATTAGAGCGACAGACAACGAGAGAAAGTCCCTGAGGAGTCCACAGCTCTGTTTGTTTCTATAGCAGCACCACAGAAATGCCTTTTTCAAGGTTGCTCTTCTAATCAAATATGATCTGTTCACATGTTTGATGCTTCTTAACACAGCTGGCTTCAGTCCCTCAGATCGAAACAGAAACCATTTCCATTTCACATTCCATTTATGTTGTTAGGCTACTGGTAGAGAACCAAAAACTTGAATATATTATATGTCCTACTCATCCAGCATTTTTCTGACATTAGGTCAGCGCATGATATTCAATATTGTTCATGAAAAAATGTACTGCATGCCAAATCACCTCACAGGATGTCTGTATATTATGAAGTATCAACATGAAGTGCACAAAACCATCAACTACATGTGCAAGTTCAACATCAGCTCACCTGATAGTAAAGGATCAACACAAGACAAAAAAAAGTAAAGTGCATTCCTTATTGCCGCGTGGTATGTTCAATTCCTAAACAGAATGGTTATATGTGTTGTGAATGATTAAGTGTTACATAAGTGTGCAGACTGGTAGTCATGTGTGTTGGTTTGGTTATACAGTTTGTGATCTGATTTGGTGAGAGTTTAGAAACCAAAAATCATCAGCTTTGCAAATTCTCTGAGGAAGCTGTCTTTCCTCATTAATTCTGCAATCACAGACTCATAAAACAGGTTTGGATATGTGTCACAGCTCCGTTCATGTGTGTAACATTTCTCAGAGGTCTGCAATATGAGATGTAAATGAGAAACAATTTTGAGATGCATTGTTTATTCTATGCAGTCATGTGTAGGTTTATGCGTATTCACTATAGATATTATTCACTGAAAACTAGGCTTAGCTCTGTTTGGTCTCAAACACATCAAACAGGGATAAAGCTGAAAAACAATGGGGTGAATATTAAAACTCTTCAAACTGATTCAGTGCAATAGAGAGAAATGGAAGTAAAAAGGAGGGATCTGGAAGAACCTTTGCAAGCCATTATTTAACATCTACAATAGCAAAAAATATCTTTTTTCCTCTTTAAAGGGTGCCATTAATGCTGTGCTGGAGCTGTTATGCATTTTTAATGGCATAAATTTGTGAGCACAGATCACACACTGCTGATCGATGATGGACAGCTGTGTAGTATCATCCTGTGATTAAGTGACAAAAACACTCAACTGCAGCGATCATAGATATAAAAATAGTAGATACTCATTAGCTACGGTTTCTAGTTATAGCAATACATGTATATACGAGCGTTTTGCCAAGAAAGACAGGTAATGTGTGCCTATATTTTAATATACCTTAGAGCTCTACACATTATACAGGTCTGCATGACAAAAGAAACACAACAGTCTTCAAAACAAGCAGTACAGACAATGGAAATGGAATGGAATGCCTGTACAATGCCACAGAAACAAAATACAACTTGCAAAGTCACCCATGAGAACACAGCAAATATGCAACAACACTGAGGGTTTTATTGTCTGAGGATTTTATTGTGCAGAGTTACTTCAGTAACTGCTTTATCCTGGTCTGAATCTGGAGCTTATCCAGAGAACACTGAGAGCAAGGGGGAAGATTTCATTGTGGATGAAATGCCAGCCCATCTTAGGGTGTCATGGCCACACACATTCAGTCACAAATTGGGGTAGTTTAGCATAGCCAGTCCATCCTACCTGCATTTGTTTGACAGTGGGGTGAAACCAGAGACCCCAAAGGAAAGCCAAGCAAGTCACAAATAAAACATGCTCCACAAAGACAGTAACCCGAGTTCAGGATCAAATCAGAGACCCCAGAGCTGTGAGATGGCAGAGCCATTGTGCTGCCCAGAACAAGCAGCAAATGATATAAATATGACTGGGTCTCCTTACTTCATTAACTGAACTAATCAACTGCTGCATGAAGTGAAAGAATCACTCCTTGTTCACTTGTATTTACTGAATCTCAGAGAATCTGCACCATGGACAACTCACTGACGTTTGTAGAACAATTCAAATAAATGAGCTGAACCTGGAAAGCTGACCTATCCGAGACAGCACTGTTAATATGTTGCACCCACCCCAAAGAGGTATCTATCTTTCCTTAAATCTATGGCTCAAGTGACTGGATAATAAGAAATCCATCAAAGTCTACAAAACATGTGGCAGGAGGAGAGGAGTGTTATGTGTGAATCTGCAGCTGAGCACCTTTCCACGATACCTAAATTCCTGCTGATAAAACTTCTGCTATTAATAATAATTTTTCTTTAGAAAACAATCTATTGACTTTTTTTTTTCATTTTACTGTCAATCTGCACAACACACAACTATATAGCTTAATAAAAAATCTGCCCTCAGATAAGCATCTGTACGGAATAAACCAAGTCATTATTATGCATCGTCAGCACAGCAGCCAAACTTGAGCATGCAGGGAGAACCAGTGCCTGAGATACAGGACTTTAAAATGCCTGTGGCACTTCGCTCTAATCCGCTGTACACTTTGGTTCTATGCATTTCAAATGGGCCAGGAATGCAGACAGAATGCTCAATTTTCATAATCTACCCACTGATAAGCAATCGTATTCAACTTATCCGCTGAGTGAGGAGAAATTAGATGGAAGGGGAAAAAAGGAGAGAGGAGAGTGTGAGAGTGTGGGGGAAAAAGTCAAGCTGCCCTAACAGATGATGTGCAGCCGTGAATGGCGAATCTCTTTTCTCACACAATTAAAGTGAGCATGTATTGATTTCCGATGGGCCTCTCAGGTGACTCTTGCGATTGTCTGCCGTCCCAATGAGCCCTGGGGTAAGGTGACCACTTCCTCTTGTTCTCCGGTGTCCTTTCGCAGGTACGTACAGGGCGCGGCATTCCTCAGGAAGTGCCAGCACAGCAATTTATAGACTCAATCCGCTTCATTAGCTAATGCTGCCATCAGGAGACCTGGGTGCTAGAGACTGCACAGGTTACAACTACAACAAGTCCTAGCAGCTCTATAAGAGGATTAAAACACTTCACTAAAAAGACACCAAGTATTGTGAAGTACCGTACATACTAAAAAAAAACTTTTCACTCCAGTTCAACTTCATCCTATTGATAATGCCTACTGATTGTGTCATTTAATCCATTTTGAGAAATAAAGCATTTAAGCAAAACATACAGCTAGCAGAGCCTGTAGGGAGAAAGAAAAATGCATTCCTATCAAGAGTGATACACAGACCCTCGGAATAAATAACCTTGCGGGATTTGCGCATTTGATATTTATTTGCATCCATATGTACAAAATAGCTGAGTGCTCTCCATTTCAATAGCAAAATAGCCCTCTAGAACAAATCTTTTTCCTGCAAAGGAAAGCATTTATTGAAGTCTCTCCATTTTAATAGCCTTCCATTAATGCACAGCAGCAGCAGTGCTTTCTGAAGGTTTTAACTGAACTCTGCTATGGTAAACATTACTGCCATGGTGACCATCAGTGAGTCACCAAAATGTTGATGCTGAAAGTGTCATATCTAACAGCACTGGCTAAGAAATGTTGCAGAAATGAAGATGACTTTTGTGTGCATAATTGTCTGAGTAAAAAAAACGTTTCTATATTTCTCATAGTCATTCTGCCTCTGTCAAAATATTTTTTACCACAGTGCTGCTGAATTCTCAATTCTGAGTTTGATTAATTTTTTTATAACAGCATGGCACTGACAGTAGGTTTGGCTGCAAGAAAATTCACAAGTTTATATTAACATGCTGTTTCTATTATTTTTATGGTTTGTATATCAACAGTTGACTTGTCTGGCTAACACCTAATATCTAAAGACTGCTAATGTTTTGTTATTATTGTTAACAAGGAAAATGTACAAACGGAAATGGGAATATTTGCAAGGAGATGGTTCATTTAATATTTATAGAAGGAAACTCCACTTCAACACTAATGTAATTCTGAGTTGAGAAAGTCTTCAGGGCCAAAAAGACACTTTACGGTTTATCAGTTACATTACTTCATTTTTTCATGTTAATTTCAAGAGATTGCAGTGGTTAGCATGTTTACTTTACACCTCCAGGGCTGGGGTTCCGATTCCCACCTCTTCCCTGTGTCTGAAGTGTGAATGTGGTTCAGGGTTTCCTCCTGGTACTTCAGTTTCCTCCCCCAGTCCATAGAAATGTGTTGTAGGCTGATTGGCATCACTAATCTCTTCTTAGTGTGTGAAATTGAGCATGAGTCATTGTGCACAGCGATGGGTTAGTATCATGTCCAGGGTGTCCCCTGCCTTGTGCACCAAGACTTGCAGGCTTTCCGTGACCCAGTGTAGGATAAACAATACAGAAAATGGATGGATGGAATTTTAAGAGAGAAATCAAAAAGAGAAAGAGTGATGAGGACTGTTTATAGGAAACATTGAAATAATTCTAATACAAAAATTGCTGTGGTATATAAGAGGAATAAAACATTTTGAATTGTGCTGTTATTAGAGGTGATAATGATTTGCTGAAAATGTTTATAATTAGATTTTTTAAAAGTTTCTTGATTGCATTTCTTAACGACTCCATTACTGGAACTTTTATGTCATTCTCACTGTGTCTGTGGCACACCAGGGTCGGATACTGAAGCTGAGTAAGTAAATTTAGCTATGCAACTTCTGTAACTGAACAAATTAAAATAGAAAAAAGTTCAAAAAGCTGTGGAGAATTGTATTTTTAATAATCAGTTCTTTAGATTTTTGCAATGTTGCAGAATTTTTTCAAGTACGCAGTGTGAAAGAAAACTAATCAGCTCCAGAGTGGTAATGCTGCTCCGCTTTGTATTGTGTTACACCACACCACCCCATCCTTAATTATCTTCCTCTAACCACATGTTTATTGCATTTTATTCCTTACTTGAATGATTGAACATATATCCTATACACTATAGACTAAACTATAACATAAACCATATGTTAACGTCTGAAGAGAGCTTCACAGAGTGCTGGTCATGTAAAATAGCTTACTTCCACACATATCACCCTTTTGCAATGTTTAGTTGGAACACAGCTCTCGGGTGACTCCTTCAGTACCTTTCTACTGGTTTTCTGATTGCTCTCTGGAGCTTCTCTGGAGCTTAGGTACACTGTAAGCTGCCTGATTATCCTGAAATAGATCACGTTATTATGCCTCTGTAACGCCACTTATCAGCAGCACAATAGAAAATGCAAAAAGCATTAGCAGACAGCTTGACTCATTCCTTTCTTAACTATTTTAGTCAACATATTTTTAGACAGCAATTAGACATAGACACAATTAGTTGATTTGCCTGCCAGGCTCATAATCCATCTTACTGCCGTCGGTTTCTGTAAGAATGTGCATTTAAGAAGCAAAGAAATGTCATGCTGGTCTGTGTGTGTTCGTGGAAAGGTGAGAGGAAGTGACGTGGCCCTTCTCTGGAGGAATGCCTCTCTTCCTGCAGGGCTTCCCAGCTCAATTAACTCAACTCCACCTGGCTCTTTCTGCTGAAGGTGGGAGTCAACATGGGACATAAGAGAAAGAAATGGAGAAAGAGAGAGAGAGGAAGAGAGTGAGGCTGGGTGTCCGGGCGGCCCAGAACTCTCCAAGTCTTATGAATAAGAACCCCACAGAGCTTAACTTAACAAGCCTGGACTTGGGCATTCCTTGCAGAACTGCTGAATTTCAGTGATGTTAATTGAGGCGATAGGTTTGGCGAGGGAATAAATAAATCCAGCTGAGAAAACAGCTGCAGGGTTGTTTTAAACACCACTAGAATCTACAGACCCGCAGTACCTATACAGTATGTGTGCTTTGCAATGGTTAAAGTCAGTAAATGGAAACATGGACAGAAACAGCACGATCTTGGAATCGGGGGAGTTTGAGATGTAAGATAAAATCCTTTCCATCAACTCTTTGTCAAAAAAGACAAACAAACCAGTAACACCTGAATGAGCTATCTGAAATAAAAACAAACATCAGAAACTCTCCTCCATAAAAAAAAAAAAAAAAAAAAAAAAAAAAACTTTTTGCATTTTGTTATCATCGTCCTTTGCAAAAATGACGTTACATCAGGTCCAGTGCATTGAGGGTAAGTGTTCTGCAATGAAGATCCATATAAATCATTGAGATGGGAAATGGATCTGCCTCCAGGATGTCCTAAAAAGGGCAAGGACAAGCGGGAGGTGCTTGGGGAGTGTTTTTATACAGCTATGGAGGTGTGGTCTCATATAGGGGTACATGCAGCACACGCTTCAAAGTCAGCATTGGGGATGGGGAGGATGCTTGAGGTTTGAAGAAGAGGAGAAAAGTAGGAGAGCGAATTGAAGAAAGTGCTGGAGCAGCAGATCTCAAGGCCAGAATCTATTTAATCACTGAATAAGGACAGTTCAAGAAGTGGCAACGTAATATTGCCTGTATAAAAATTCCTTCAACCTCTCCTGGTGACCTAGAGATAGTGGCTCTGACTGCTTTTATGACACAGAATACATTTACACAAAAAAAAAATTAATAAAAAAAACACCCACCACCTGCAAATTCATTTCATCGTTTCATCACAAACTGGCCTTGGAAATTAATATACAGCTAAACCAGACTAGGCATGACAACCAAAAATGTAGGAAGTGTGTGTAGTAATTGGGCTCAGTGCCCAGTGCTTCAGCATATAAGAAAACCTGCTTGTGAACTGTAACGATTGTGGTGAAAACATTTCTAAATGGACCTGGGAAGGTCAGTAACTGGGAGGAAATGTGAAAAGGAAGTATTTTGTGTTTTAGTTTCATGATAAATTGATGAGGAGAGGAATAAGAACCACAGTGAGGCAGTGTAGACTCAGAAACTCACTGATTCTCTCTCTCTCTCTCTCTCTCTCTCTCTCTCTTTTCCTATCTAAGGCTTTGGAAAGCAATTAAGGTGCTGTTGCGATGATCAAATAGAGGCACCATGCATGTGCAAAATGCTGGATCTGACTAAGACCTGTTTTAACAGCTTCAGAGTGCACAATCATCAAACACAAACCCTCTCCACTGAGCATAAGCACATCGTTCACAGATGCTTTACTCACATAAATTGTCCTTTTATGTAGCTAAGAGTCACATGTAATAACTTTCAATGGCAGAAAAACTTGTCCACTGGATACTATACGCTTACATAAAAATGTAAATATAGTCTGTGAGACAGTATCAGTTGTTTCCATTCTATTCCTTCTTATAGGAAGATTCCACCTCTGGGCACACAGTCTGCTTTGCACCATATTGCAGTGCCATGGATGAATGCCTATCTAATCAGACTTGAGAGCTACTAAGAGAGCTGCTGCAAACTCATACCTGGCCTGTTAAATGTCGGCCTGTCGTTTTGGTACTTGCAGAAAAACAGCATGAGCATATAACAAATGATGTACAGGCTCTTTTTACAAGCTATTACTATTATTTTTACTGAGTAGAATCATCATTGCTGACACCTTGTCTTCAAACCTTTTTAGACTGTTTCACGGAAAAAAATATACTTTAATATGATAGTTTTTTTTGTTTGCTTGTTTGTTTGTTTGTTTTGAGAAAAGACTGTGCTTTTACAACACTTTAATATTATCTTGTCCTTGATATATGACAACTCTGGATCTAACAATATACATAGTTTGCCATTTACTAAGAAGGGAGTGCAGCAGTTTATGTACCATATAACCAAACTGGATCTGTGCTTAGCTTCTATTACATGTAACTATTATGAGTGTAAGTCTAATAATCAGTGTAAGCAGTGTGAAACTTTCAAAGAGATAAAAAGGTCACCTTAAAATCCCTTTTAAGGTCCATCCCTAGAGAGGATGCCAATCTCTTGCAGGGCACCATATACACACACACACACACACACACACACAAACATTAACACGCTTAAACACACCCAGAGTTGGCAAATTGACTATCTGTGTGTTTTGCCCAGGTGGGAGAAAACCAGAGAATATAGAGGAAACCCATAGGTCAATAAATAAACTTTGTTGTAAGCACACGTCAGCTACATTTTATTGTTGCAATGTCAGGACATGGTTTTTTAATGATAAAAATATTTTGTTTGTGATGTTCCGACTGGGGGGGGTTTGGTGGGGTGGGGGGGGGGGTTTGGGGGAGGGGGTTGTCCACGTGCCTCGGGGGTTTCCTCCGGGTACTCCGGTTTCTTCCCCCAGTCCAAAGACATGCATTGTAGGTTGATTGGCATCTCTAAATTGTCCATAGTGAGTGAATGAGAGTGTGTGTATGCCCTGCGATGGGTTGGCCCTCTGTCCAGGGTGTATTCTTCCTTGATGCCCAATGACGCCTGAGATAGGCACAGGCTCCCTGTGACCCAAGAATAGATCAGATAAGCGGTAGACAATGAATGAATGAATGTTCCGACAGGTTGCAAACAAGTACCGAGGCAACATATCAGTTCAGTTATTGAATGCTCCACAACAGAGACATCACAAATGTCATATGTGGAATGATCATTTATAATTTTGAAAGATGATATGCAGCTTTTGTCTATGCTGGCAGTATTTTCTTTATATGAAAGCTATTTTTGTATAATACTGCACAACTAGGGAGCATAAAGAAACAGGCTACAATATGAAAAATTAGTAATTTTTAGTGTTGTGGGACTCAAGACCACTCAAGACTACTCAAGGCAGTAGTCTCGGTCTTGTCACCATGGACCGTAGCATCATTTCCTTTTGCAAGTTGTAATGTTCCAGTAACAGTGCAAAATGTCTATCTCTGCACGTGGAATTATGTAGCATCTAAAAACTTTGTTGATGTTTCCAAATACCTCAATTCTTATGTTCAAAATAATATAGAACAAGTATTTGTAATGTATAGCTGTATTTGGTTACACAACATTGTGTGATCCAATGTCCTAGAGAGTTATTTGTACAAAATTATTAATACCAAAGTAGATAGTTAGAGAAATATCATATTAGGTTAGAAAGATATTGCAACCAGAAAATTAACACATCTAATCATCTTGATCAAATCCGGTCTTGATTCAGACTCCACTGGTCATGGTCATGTTCTTGAACCCAACACTAGTCACTTCATATAGAAGCTGCCACATTTAACCAATGCTGTATTTATCGCCCCACTCCTTTTTGAAGGGTTTTAAAGGATGAGTTTCAGGAAATACAGTGACTGAGAGTGAGATTTTCAAGAGTAAAACACAAAGAAGTTGATCAGAACCATGGACAGCTGCCTTCAGAGCGGCAGGGATGGGAGCAACAGCCTCGAAAAAAGGAGAAGTGTCTACACAGGCACCATGTCCGCCTGTTTTCAGCTCCCAAACTTTTCCACTGTCATAGACGCAGACTATACAGCACAATCTGTAATAAAATGAACCCAGTGAAGCCTGAGACACTCAGCTCTTAGCTGAAGGGCATCTAACTCCTACTCCTGAGTGAGAGTAGCAGCAGCAGCCAGTGATTTCACAGCTCTGGTCAGACCCAGGCCCGGCACACTGTGTACAGCCACGTGAATAATGTAAAGACTTTACCCACTGCTCAAGCATGAGTGGATAATCTGGTCACGAGGACACACTGTTTCAACATTGCATTTATTTATTTATTTTGCACCTACCATCCAAGACAACAGAAAAAAAGAAAGGAGCAAACCAGCTCTCACTCTCGTGCATGCTTTTTTTTTCTTTCTGATTCTTTTAAGGAAAAGCCTTTTTAAGAGGCTTTTAGGCTCCATCAGCCCACAGTGGCTCATGTGTCTGTGGACCATGGAAGCACGTAAACCTCTTGATGCATTGGGAGAGTAATTGGATGTGCATGTGCAGGAAATGAAAAGCACCCCTGGTTTTTAATTACCTAGCTTAATTCTGTTTTCCTCCCATTTTTAGCCTCTTTGTAGGGAACTGCGCACCCTGCAGTCTTATTGACGGGGCAATTATATAGCATTTTGCAAAATGACTCCTTCCTGCCTTTTTTTGCTTCATGCCTAAATACTATAACAAAAAAGCTTTTGGAGAATTACCTCCCAAACCTGTCAGGGATAAATCTGATAAACATGGAGGCACATGTGATCTGAAGCTGAGATGTGTATGGCTAAGTCTTACCGCCTGGAACAATGACAGGATAAATATGCAATGAATATGAACTGCATCAGTCACAAGAATTCATGAACATGTATTATTACATTTTTAGAGACACTTCTGTAAATATAGATCTATAATAAGGACTGTTAAGTCTCTACATGTAGTGTGAGTAATGCCTAGATGACTAGTAAGGGTTCACAAGCATTAAGGATAGTCCTTCTTGATCATTTAAAATGTGTCTAAATTTGTAAAGTGATAGATTTCATAAATTCTTATAAGCGATCAGAAATATCAGATGTTGAGATGTTAACATGCTTTTGGACCATTTGTGTCCTGTGTTCAGGTGCATCGTCTGCACCGTATCCATTGACACCACACTTATTCACAATGTTACATCAAATCTTATCATACAGCATCATGAAACAAATCCAATGTACCCTTAAAAAGAAGCCGCGTATACTATATCACAGCACGTCAATACTAATAAAAAACGTCACAAATCCTTTCCTACCAAAAAGCTTGTACATCACTCACCCGTGCCTCGGCAAATAGAATTTCCCACTAAAGTTCTGATGTCAATATATAAATCTCAAGTACAGACCCACAGCATAGATCTCTCTAGAACTGCCCTTACATCACACTGCTGCCTGATTGCTTTAAAGCATAGCCCAGCTGAGTTTCTTTTATTGATGGAGAGGATTTATGCATTCTGTTTATTGTGTTTATTAATCATTTAAATCAAGGGCATGGCTTGGTTTTTCCATCATTTGCAGTGCACTGTAACTTTGGATTGTTATGCTTGTGAAGGTACACTATATTGCCAAAAATTTTGGGAAATCGTTGAATTTAGGAATTGTTTTTCAGGGGTTCAGCTTGGCCCCTTAGTTCCAGTGAAAGGAACCCTTAGTGTTTCAGAATGCCAAGACATTTTGAACAATTTCATGTTTCCAACTTTGTGGGAACAGTTTGGGGATGACCCCTTCCTGTTCCAGCATGACTGAAATTGTGCAAAATGTCTTAGTTTGCTGAAGCATTAAAAGTTCCTTTCTGGAACTAAGGGGCCAAGCCCAACCTCTGAATTCAATTATTTAGAGGGGTGTCCCAAAACTTTTGGCAATATAGTGTATAGTTGTTTGTTTGCTGTTGAAAGGTACACAGAATTTCTGAGATGCTAATGTGAGGTGAGATGCTAATACAGCATGCATTCTTTAAAACAGCAGTTCTTTGAAGCAAGATTTTCAAACAAAAATTATCTGTAATTGTTTTATACAAGTTATTATATTTACTATTGGGTTATTATAGCTGCTTTGACTGGTCATGTGAATTTAACTGTGAGTTAAATTTAGACCTCAGCAACTCAGAAAGCACAGGGCCTAGTCCATGATTTCGCTGTATCTGTGAGCATTGCCTCTGAGTTTAAGGATCAGAGCTTTATTCTGACTGTTCACGGGATAGGATCAGAATTCCCCATAACCCTCACCAAGATAAAGTGGCTACTGACGAATGGATGGATGGATGAATGTATGAATGAATATGAGCAACTGAACTTGGACCAAATGCCTTGTGTCAGTGAAAATTTCAGCAATAGTTATCCAAAAGTATTATTGAAATAATATTTGAACAGTTGGATTATATACACCGATCAGGCATAACATTATGAGCAGTGACATTTGAAGTGAATAACACTGATTATCTCCTCATCATGGCACCTGTTAGTGGGTGGGATATATTAGGCAGCAAGTGATCATTTTGTCCTCAAAGTTGATGTGTTAGAAGCAGGAAAAATGGACAAGCGTAAGGATTTGAGCGAGTTTGACAAGTGTCAAATTGTGATGGCTAGATGACTGGATCAGAGCATCTCCAAAACTGCAGCACCTGTGGGGTGTTCCCGGTCTGCAGTGGTCAGTATCTATCAAAAGTGGTCTAAGGAAGGAACAGTGGTGAACCGGCGACAGGGTTCATGAGTGGCCAAGGCTCACTGATGCACATGGGGAGTGAAGGCTGGCCCATGTGATCCGATCCAACAATCGATCCAATTTGTTGCTCAAATTGCTGAAGAAGTTAATGCTGGTTCTGATAGAAAGGTGTCAGAATACACAGTGCATCACAGTTTGTTGTGTTTTGGCAGCAAAAGGGGGACCAACAAAATATTATGCCTGATTGGTGTATGTAGATGAAATTTACTTCACAGTTAAAAGGCTCAATGCCTGCAAACATTTTTATTTAAATTTTTTTTTAAAACCCTGCTTTAAAGAATATATGCTCAGCATCTCAATTCAGCTTCTGCAACTGATTGTAGACCACTAAATATGAAGAAAAGCTGATTAAGACTGCAATTAAGTCTTCCCCAAGTTTCACTAATTGAGGGGGGGGGATAAAAACTCCAACAACACGTGACCTTGCACGTTCTACGTCACTTCTTGATACACTTAAATGTAGCGCGTTAGCTTTAACGGAAATTCATAAACGTTTGTCACTTCTCAGGTCCATTTACAGCAGACTCCTAAATCAATACCAGCGTTCGTTTTAAAACTTTTCCTTAACATTTCGACCGAGCGGGTGCTAATTACATGCAAAATGTATAAGTTTTATGCATATTTCATTTAGAATGCGTCGAATGAGAGACATTTTGTGGGTGAGGAAAGGTGAAGGTAGCAGTAGCAGCAGGCTGTAACGGATACAGGGCTGGTGTCCCCTACCTGCTCAAACGAATTCTCCCAGGTGAAGTTGTGCAGAGATGAAGCGAACAGCTCCTCTTCCGACAGCCCGTAGCCCTCCATGGTCTGAGAGGCTGGGGAGTTGTGTTTGAAAGAATTATTCAGATGAAGAAAAATGTCTTTAGACGAGTGTCAGTCGGCTCGGTTCCGCTCCGTCCTGTCTGTGGAAGCAAAAGGCGGATGTAGCTCGAGCCGCTCAACTCAGTCACGTGGGAGTCCTTGAGCGGTGCCAGACTTCTCCGCGACCCGTGTCCTTATTTTCCTAAATTTCCCATTCCTGCTTTCCCGACCGACTTCTAGCTCCCATCGCAAAATAATTGGAACTGAGTTGACACAGCGGTGTCACAATGTGTAACTTATTCCTGACACAGTCGAGTGCAAAAGTTTGCACCCCCATTCTAGAGTTAAAAAAACAAAGAAATGTAGCTTTACATTATACAATTTATCTACAAAATATGACTAGGATGAATATAATTCCATAGTGTTGGAATGAAACAAGTGCAGAAGAAAGAAAGGATGAATGAATGAATAGATGCAAAGAAAAAAGTTGAAAAGTTTTCTCAGTAGTCTCTTGTTTTTTAGGTTTGAATGATATCTGGCACATTATAACAGTTATAGCAAGCTATAATGAAGGCAGTAATCTTAAACCATTTGATTCTTGTTTTTACTTTTGTTCATGAAGAAACGTGTGAAACTTTGTCTTCTAGGAAACCTCCTCTCTGAACCACATTAAATACACTATATGGCCAAAAGTATGCTGACAACTGACCGGTTAAATTCCTCAACCATGAGTATTAATATGGAGTTGGTCCACCTACGCTGCCAAAACAGTGTCTACTCTTCTGAGAAGGCTTTCCACTAGATTTCTGGACTGAGGTTGTGGGGATTTGTGCCCATTGAACAATGAGAGCATAAGATGATGTCTTGCCGTCATGTGAGTACACAATATTTCTACGCAGTTTATCACTTCATTGAGATGAGTAGGATAGATTGATGATTTTGAAATAAATGTTATATATCATGAAGAAAGGAGAGGGCAGTGATGCACAATGATGCACTTGAATGTGATCAGTAGCCTTTACTGGAACAAAGGAGCCCAAACATGATCCAGTATGACAATACCACTGTGCACAAAGCAATCTCTTTGAAGACATGGTTTGCCAATTTGGTGGCCAAGTCAACACCTCACACTCGTTGTGCTCATCAGACCATTCCTGAACCCTTTTTGCTTTGTGGCACGGCGTATTATCCTGCTGAAAGAGGATGTGCAGCCCCAAACACAACAAACTGTGATGCACTGTGTATTCTGACACCTTTCTATCAGAGCCAGCATTAACTTCTTCAGCAATTTGTACAACAGTAGCTCGTCTGTTGGATCGGATCACACGGGCCAGCCTTCACTCCCCACGTGCATCAATGAGCCTTGGCCACCCATGACCCCGTCACCAGTTCACCACTGTTCCTTCCTTGGGCCACTTTTGATAGCTACTGACCACTGCAGACCGGGAACACCCCAGAAGAGCTGCGGTTTTGGAGATGCTCTGATCGGACAAAATGTTCACTCGCTGCCTAATATATCCCACCCACTAACGGGTGCCATGATGAGGAGATAATCAGTGTTATTCACATCACCTGTCAGTGCTCATAATGTTATGCCTGATTGGTGTATGTGCTGATTGAACATCTCACTAAAAAATTAGTCCCATTTTGCTGTTTTAATGACCTCCACTCTTCTGAGGCATGGGTGTTGGTATTGTTATATTCAGCCACAAGAATATTTGTGAGGTTAGGCAGTGATATCAGGCGAGGAGGACTGGGGTGCTGTCACTGTTTCTGTACATCTCAAAGGTGTTCAGAGGGACTGAGGTCCAAACTTGGCAAACCATGTCTTCATGGACTTTGCTTTGTGCACATGTGAACAGGTTTGGACCTCTTACTTCCATCTTATACAATTTTGTGGGAAGAAATAGCAAATATGTATATATACACTCCAGAGAGTATCCTAAGCCTATAGGATTGAAGCAGGAACCCTGGAGATGTGTGGCATAAATGCTACCCACTGTGTGCACACGATCTTGAAAATGTTTTACCACTTATCAGTGCAACTGTGCAATGCTGGTGAACCCCGCAGATGAGCAGTACATACTGTCATATACTATAGATAAGACACATAAGATATAACACATTGATGTGGAAATGTCTCTGAAGCTGATTTCGACACCCTTTCTGTCTCTAAAGTTGTTCTATATTTGTACAACCGGATAAATGCATCAATCAAACGTTCAGTATGTAAATAAGGAGTATAACAGGGTGTTACAAGACAAATGAACCTGAAATTGGGCAATTTTTGCCTAATCAGGAGGGAATTTCCCAAAGGCATGGTAGCACAGAATTTTTTCTCAAGATGGTGCTGAGTTTCATTTACATACTCTCTCCAATAATTACGCTGACTTTGGGAATACAAGAGCAATAAAGCTGCTCCTACATCACTGATACTCAAAGATCCTCAACTTTATATTATGGTAAAATTTGTCCACACGAATATAAGTAGGTAATTTATGTTTGAAGAACATTGAAGAATCACTGTCCCACTAAAACTCATGTTCTTTATGCACTAGACAAAACCTTTCACAGCGTGCTTGGATGGTTCAATTCATAGGCATGTTCATGCTTACCGAAATTGTCAAGATTCACTACATTGGCTAAAGTAATGAGAAAAAGAAATTGCCATTGTTCTGTGTTGGTTGTCCCCCAAAGTCATGTCAAGTGAGATGTGATTTGTTTGAAGTGCCTGATAATATATTGCATACTCCACATCTCAAGTGTAATAAATTAAATCAGGAATCAAATAAGTTAACACATGAATATTTTTTTTTACTTCTAAAAACATTCAAGGTTAGCTACAAGTGCAGTGCTCAGCAAATGGGTTTTTGAGCTTTTCCATGGTTCTACTGGCTGTAAATTTAAGAGATTATTATAATGCTCAAATAATGGTACATTATTATTAAATCTACACTGTCTAAAATCAGTAAATTAAACAGTTCAAGCCTCTTAAGAACCAACACTCATCCTACCTACGTATTAAGAAAAAACACATGTACAAGGAGGATTTGTCGATCATCATTATCCTATCACATTGTCCGATTCAGCATATGCCTTTTTCCACAAAAAATATTTCTGTCAATTATTTAATTAAGCTCTGAGCAAGGAAAGTCTTATTACCTTGTATCAGTCATTAGTGATTATTGTTCATCTTAAATTTATTCCATGTCTGTACGTACTGCTAGAGTTTTACACTCAGTAGTTTTGCCGTGTATTTACTACATCAGAAAGCACTGGAATTTAATATACTGTTAAGTGATTACTGATTATTAAGTGAAACAGTCCCACTGGACATGTCCCATCCATTTGTATGTATGTCATGCTAAGACATTTTGCTGGTTCTCTGACAACTTTCGTTGGGGAAGTTTCTCACCTAGCATTTTGGTGATTGTGATGACGGTGTAACCTTTTCATGAACTTTTGTTAAACTGAGGTGGGACTCATTTTTCAAGGAATTGACCATTTCTATTGTTTCTGAAACATGCAGAACATACCTTCTTCCCCGAAGGGACAATACATCAGCACCAAGCCACTGTACATCACACCGGAACCTATCACAAGCAGGCCGACGAGTTCTTGTCAGAGATGCTATGATTGAATTGTTCCATCATTCAGTCACCAGAGGGGCCATTACTCCAAATTAGCATACAAATTCAAACCAGGACAGATGGATTTGTCACATTCCACTCGACTGCGTCGTCTTCGAGACAGGCTTCGCCAGCACTGCATGATGGAGATAAGACACCTGTCTCAGCTTCGTTTGGGACAACTTCAGTATGAATGGCAACAGGAAAGGCTTAGGTGTCTGCAATAAACGTCCTTACAAACCTGACAGAATATCATTGGAACATCACAGGGGGTCGAAGGATGTGCAGCAAAAATGCTTAGTGCTCCGAGGGCCGTCTGGATGATGGAGCAATGCTTGTGTCCGTCAGCAAGACTGATCAGACAGCAGCTGTATGTATGGACATTTTGTATGATTATTGATATTTTTATGGGGGAAAAAAAAGTCCCAAGGAGAACTAAAATCAATTTTATATGACAAATTGCCATAATTAGCAGCAAAGTCATTAGTAAACTCTGATTTTCTCAGCGTGGCTATTGCTAATTTTGCAATATGTGTGTAGACGTTTAGTAGTGAAATTATGTGTCAAAAATGCAATTTCTTATAACTCAAACATAATGCACTTTCAGTAATAACATGGCAAACAGTTTATTGATGCAAAAGTATTGAGGTTTTATGAATACATGAAGGATCAATTTATCAAGAGTGTGGTAATTGAGTGTTAAGGGCCTTGCTCAGGGGCCCAGCAGTTGCAGCTTGGTGGACATGGGATTCAAACTGACAAGCTTCCTATCAGTAGGCCAACACCTTGACCACTAAGCTACCACAAAGCTAACCAGCCTTAACTTTTGCAGCAATTTGTGTTACAGTAACTCAGCTGTGGGACCAGACCAGACAGGCTAGCCTTTATTCTTTATGCACTTCAGTGTTCTAAATAAAATGTTAATTATGCTACAATTATGTATTTACTTACTAATCATAACAAAACCCCTCCCCCTTCAGACTCCATCCCACCCAATTTCCCAGTCAACTTAACATGTTTTCTATTGACTTTGGAGAGGCTTGCTTTCTTGGTGGAAATAAAAAAAAAAAAAAAGACATCTATCTAGAAATGCAGGTCTGAGAGCTTTCTCTCCAACAGTCAACAAACATCAAAACACATGCTAATCCCTCCCTTTTGAATATTGCATTCAGTAGCCCTGATGTGAACTCCCACAGTATGAACCACAGCATTTCCCCCTCCCTCCCTCTCTTCTGCTTACCGAAGAGCTAAGCAACAATGTTTCTGCTCTCCTGACGATGCACCTTTGTTTCTGTGGGCACATGCTAACTTAGGGTTGCTTTTGAAGTTACTGTGACGTTTTACATAAAGCTCATCCCTACTTCTCCCATACTGCCATGGTGTATAATGCCATAGGTAAGAAGCAGGTTTGGTGTTTTATCTGCGTCTAATGGATTAACAAAAAGAACCCCTGGGTGACGTGATTAAATGTGCACTCTCCTAGCCGAAGTGTTGCATAAACACAGGGATGAAGCAGTAAATGCCATAATCTCAGGCTAGCGGGACAAGGCACCGAGATGGATTATGCCTGGTGCCTTCACTAGGATTCTAAGAATCCCCACAATTGAAGAGAAACAAGTCAGAGGGTATTCACTGAAAACTGAGAATGTGGCATGCATTAAACTGCTGGAGTAAGCTCAAAAGGCAGCTGTAGATGCATATTACTCTGAACCATTTGCAGAGAAAAAGTCTGTTGTTTAGCTATCTGGTGGTGTCAACTCAAACCAGGGCTTTCAAGTCAGAAAAGAGAGAGAGAGAGAGAGAGAGATCTACAGACTATCTAAACAAAGAGAAAGGACCAGTGCAAAGCATGACATGCAAGTGGGCTCCTTACATCAAATGCTTGGCCCCTTACCCACAAATCAGTGATGCACCAGAAGACCCTGGATAGCCTGAAGCCTGAAAGAACAAGTCTTCAAGTAACCTTACTTCAGAGATGACCCACAACCCACTTCACACCCTTGGCTAACTCAGCTCCTTTCATTTGAGGAGCTGACCCAGAGAATGAAGCTTTTCAAGAATCACAATAGGGAGCCACAGACCTCCTCAAGCAGACACAATTACACCCAGTCTACAGTCCTCCTCCATCCCAGCCATCTTACATGATAAAACTGAAAAGTTATCTATAGTCCATTGTCACAGACCATACAATGAAAAGAAAGGAATCCAGGCCACTCAATAAAGAATATCTGTCAGGCCCTTTAATCACAATTTTGTGAAATATAATTGGATATGAGAGAAAAAGTAAGACGAATTTTAATTTGGAATGTACATAAGGATGACCGTTCCGAAGGAGTTACCAGTATTATTGCTCATGAGAGAAATAACCACTAAGGAGTTTCCTTTTTAGTTCCTCAAGTTAATTAATCTCACCTCTATCTGTTAACTCTATTTTTCTCCTGCTACAAATGGTAATAAAATTGACCAGTGGCTTTGTGAACATGAAGTCCCAAAGCCACACACATCCCAGACAGTGTAACATTTCAAATTAGATTGATTTGCCAACATTAGCACTCCTGAAATAATGTAATTCATCAGCTTTTATTAGTCAGTGGTCAGTATTACGGATAAAGGGCACCCTTACATTTCACATGTAATAGGACCCTTGTCTAATTATACTAGCCATTGTAACACATTCTTTACTGAATGCTAAGCTTACTTAAAAACAAAACAAACGGTACAAAACGAAAGCATACTCTGAATGAGAGGTGATCAACAGCTGATATCAATATTTTTATTGAATTCAAAGTTTTCCTTAACAGAATAAACAAGTACTTGTCTACTCAGTTACATTTCAGTAAAAGTTTGCAACGTCTATAAGGAATGTCAACATCCACATGAATGATCATGCATAAAAATGGTCGATGTCTGTATCTCTGTTGAGCATTCACTCCCAATCAAACCAATAATCTGTGTCTACAGTGAACATTGTGTAATATCACAAGTGGCCAAAGAGATGGAAGCAAGAAAATATCCTTATAAAAATAATTTTAACGATAAACTGAAACAAAGGGGGAGGGAAGGGGGAAAAAAACACAAATGACGATCAAAATGTTGACAAAATGATGACTTTCAGAGTTGAGAGAAGAAACCTCATGAATAGATGCGGGTTAAATTTAATATTGTCCTTTATGCCATTCAGGGCATTTAGTACTGAGTGTATTCCTTAGTTTGGAGTTTTGCGATGATGCGCTCCAATTGCCGCTTGGCTTCACACTGAGGGAAGTTGCCCATCTCGTAGTACTGTGGAGCGATTTTGACCAGCCTGCAAGAAATTTCCATTTGTTAGAGTGGTGTAGAAATAATTCTTCACATAGTTTTCCCATCACACACATACTTTCTCAGCTAATAAAATGTTCCAGTGCTGTAATACCCATATCATCCTAGTAAACAGTTCGTATCACAATATTAACTGTTTAACCAGCAAAGTAAAAGTTCAGTTGTCAGAACTACTGGTACCCTACATTCACGCTAACAAGTGACTGTTCAGTTTCTAGGTATATGTTTGACCTGGAGCTGAGAGATCAGTGACAGCAGCAAGTGATAAAGCCTAAAAGTAACAAGCATTGTTTACTGTATGCAAATTAGTCCTGATGTGGGACAAAATTTAAACAACTCGCTCAAAGGGTTCCTCAGACCATTAAGCATGTAGTCTGACATTTTTTAAATTTCCCCGGTCACAAATTTAATTCCTTCCTACAATTAGTTAATACTTCCTGTCTGTTGCACAAAGATGAAACCATCTTGTTCATATATGACTTCTCATCAAGTGTTTTAACTAAATGACAAAGACAAAAAGGTGCCTCAGGAGTTTATGTAGTTAGTACAGATAGCCTGCTTTGGTCATCTGCTAAGGAAACCAGTACAAAGCCTAGAGTGTAGGCAAAAGTGGCGATAAATAAAATAGTCTGATGTAGATTCCACATTTTGCCTGCTTGCATTTCTCACTGAAATACTAAAAACAAAATACTGGACAGTGCACACCCACAAACAACATGAGGAACTTGCTAGAGTGAATGGGGGTATTACTAGTGCACCACAAACCCATTACTTTCTCTGTTGTAAGCTTAGATACACAAACAAGGAAGTGCAGCCCACACATATGAAACACAAGCAGCAGGGACTTTTTTAGCTTACCACTCAGGTTTAATGTCTGTACAGGTGCGGATGTAGTTCTTGGTGGTCAGCACAAACTCGTTGTACAGCACCCACTCAGGCTTATGGTCCAGCACAGTGGACGGATGCAGCTGGACCACCTGGTTGTCCTTCACTGTCAAATAGTGCCCTGTACGCTCCAGGTGGGCCACCTGATAACACAACAGCAGCAAATTAACAAATAAATCTCCTGCTAACATATATGCACACACATTAATGCTCTCTCTCTCTCTCCTCCTCTCTTTCTCTCACACACACAAGCCAATTAAACAGTCAGCGAAGAATGCGCAGATTAAACGGGGCGATCTGTCTCAATAAAAATCCCACTGCAAACAAAGACATCGGCGACAGAACGCCCTGTAATTCGTACACGAAGGCGCAAGTTTGTCTTGCCAGTAAAGGTTAATGTTGACAAATATTTTGATATTAATGGAGTAATTTAACTAGTCAGGTCACTTGTTTCAGGCACCCCTTCTGGAGACAGGCCCATTAAAAATGCCATTTATTTTCCTTCAGCAGGCTAAAAAAACTGAATTGATTTCTGATTATATGCTTAAATGGTTACACTTTAAAAGAGAGCTATCCATTATAATGGCAGGCCTGAGTGACTATGCACTTGTAGCATGGTTTTAACCTATTCGTTATTCAGTAAACTAACTTTCTGGTTCTAAATAGAAACAGAAAATGAACTTGAAATATAAACAAAGTACAAAGTCACAGTGCATTTTACAGTCTCTGAAAAATGCTCCTGCATGAAACGACTCAACAGTTTATTATTGCTAAAGCACACAATTATTTTAATGACAAAGCAATTCAGACATCACTTTTGGTATGAATTAATTAATCTGCAATGAGATCCACAATAATATCCAATTTATATTCACTACTATTTCAAATACTGAAAAAGATTTATTTTTGGGGAAGTGTTTAAAAGATAACCCAACACTACCCAGTACACCTATAGCTGAAGATCCACACGAACCTGCATGAAGAAGCCGGTGACCAGCGCTCGCCGGATATTGATGTAGTAATCACGGCTGGTAAACTCTGTGCTACGCCGTGGCAGGTTGAAACGGTCCATGATGCGCGAGAGCTGCTGCCGCACATTATCTGCTGACATCAACGAGCGGTAGTTCACGAAGTTATCATAGCACCATTGCACTGACTCATGGTCTAGGAAGAAGAAAGAAAAAAAAAAAAAAAAACACAACAAAACATAATAATTAAGTAGCTCATTCCACAGTGACCTAGAGATCTGAACAGTCACTGCTGCCATTTTCAAAATGTCATGTCATTGTCCTGACACTGATGGATTTTGGAGATATAAAGCTCTTGGTTGGAGAGCAGCAACTTATCTTTTATATTTACTAAGTTACATCGCATCTTCTGCATTTGATTCAAATCTACAAAACTGCTCTTTTCCATTTAGTATTATTTTTAAACAGTAATAAGAGTTGTGTTGTAATTATAACAGTCATGTCTATGTGGTACATACTCTGTTTGAAAGCGTGGTAAACGTTGAGCAGGGTGAGGTGGTCTCCGTCGATGTGGGCAAACCTCATCTTGGCCTCGTCAGCCGCCTTCTTGGCCTCGGTGGGGCGCACAAAGCACTGTGGGACTAAACAAGGTTGGTATGGGCCCCAACATAGCCGCCCATAGGCATGAGTCACGCGTTCAAACAGGACACAAGGCCTAGTTGAGAGGCTAGAGCATGGCACAGGCTATGCTACACGGAGGGGGAGGGAGAGAGAGCACGCGCCACTTCTGTTTGCCTTAATGGGGGACGTTCCAGAGGTTTAGGCTGCAGCACATAAAGCACAGCTTCTTACAAATCTCTCCAGAACCATCCCAATAAGGGCAAGTAAGTCTTTCACCAAAGAAGAGCGCAAAACCGCTCAAACTTGTCCTTTCATTTCAGTATAATCAACAAGGCTTAATCTAAATAAAAACTTAAATTACTTCTAGAAATTGTCTCAATTTGGATCAAACGCTGAATTAATTTTAGACCCAAATAGGGACTGTTTATGCAAAATGCAAGAGGCATGCAGGATTTACCAAGTAATGAAGCGCTCACCTAAAGCCTTTTTGTGTCTCATTTTCCCTGCTCTCCCCCACCCCTCCACTCAACACACCCTGAAATCATCTCATCAGGAACTGGAAACGCTTACCATCTACATAGTACAGCTGCACACAACTGGAGTCCACAAATTATTTACAATGGTTTTCTTTCTCTACATATATTAACCAGGACCTGTTTAAAAGTTACCTTGTAAGATAAATTAGTTCATTTCCAAGTTTCTCTAATACAATTGTGCATTATTCAAGTAGACTTTATTCTTTGAGGAAGCGAAATATAAGAATCTCCAGAAACTAGGCAAAATATACAACGTAGCTCTTCTAGAATTTTACCATACAAGACACCACAATTTGTCCAAATGGGACAGATGGACATGAATGTCAACCAAGTCAAACCCACACTGTGCTGAGTGTGTATTACCTGATAGCATGGCGGTGATGGAGAGGATTTCGTTGGAGCAATTGTATTCGCAGCTGGCAATGACCATCTTAGCCAGCTGAGGGTCCAGAGGGAACTCTGCCATCATGGAGCCCAGCTCGGTCAGGTCTCCATCATCATTCAGTGCTGCCAGGTAGTTTAACAGCTCCAGAGCACGCATCAGAGTCTCAGGAGCTGACAAGTGTAAAAATGAGAAAAGAAAATGTCCTAAAATATCCAGCGGCTATTTAACAACTGGATGATTCGTAATATTTTGACACCCCACAGGTAAAACAATTGTTTTTGTATTTACCAACAGAATTATACTATATATCCACAGACTAAAACTATATCCACATATTGTCCTCAAAGTTGATGTGTTAGAAGCAGGAAAAATGGGCAAGCGTAAGGATTTGAGCAAGTTTGATGAAGGGCCAAATTGTGATGGCTAGACCACTGGATCAGAGCATCTCCAAATCTGCAGCTCTTGTGGGGTGTTCTGGGTCTGCAGTGGTCAGTATCTATCAAAAGTGGTCCAAGAAAGGAACAGTGGTGAACCGGTGACAGGGTCATGAGCGGCCAAAGCTCATCAATGCACGTGGGGAGTGAAGGCTGGCCCGTGTTGTCCAATCCAACAGATGAGCTACTGTTGCTCAAATTGCTGAAGTTAATGCTGGTTCTGATAGAAATGTGTCAGAATACACAGTGCATCACAGTTTGTTGTGTTTTAGCAACCAAAGGGGGACCAACACTATATTAGACAGGTGGTCACGATGTTATGCCTGGTCGTTGTTGTTTCTGTCATCAGGATACTATATTTCATATTGGCCAGCACTCTGGGTCACTTTCTGTTCTGTTAAGTGTGCTCTATAAGTAAAGTTTGTCTTGAGTTTATAAAATATAACTTCTGTATCTACTGCATTAATGTGAGTGAACTCACTTCTCGGTCATTTCTGATGCAACTGTGAAACCTTTGATAGACATAGACCTTTAATTAACGATCACAAAACGTGTTAGAAAAAATATAATTACTTACCAATTAATTACTACTAAAAAATGAACTAATTTGTGACCAAATGCCACACAGGTGCTCATCATACTAAGCTTCTGCATAACTAGTAACACACGAAACTAAAGCCTTAACTCCAGTGCGCACACACACCAAAATTCAATTATTGACCTTTAGCTTTAGAGAAGCAGAGCCCAAAAATCAGTTGCATGTTAAGTGAAAATTGGTGGTGGAAAAAGCAAGGGTCTACGGGCAGTCACTCAGTCAGGAACGATTTATTTCTTAAAAGGCGGCTGTTGGTTAGTTATTAAGACTTTGTATTGATCGCTTATAAAGAACACATGGTGAAAGCATGAACAGTTATGTGCTGGCTCAATAATACGTTCATAGAAGAAAAAGGATGAAAAGGTGGAAATTATGGAATAAGGTTGGGTGAAAAAATGTAATCAATCCACCATGTCGTCAGCGATAAACTACCAACTGCTCAGCCATGGCCAAAACGAAGAGAGAGAAAGGTATATCAAATGTAAAGCAAGAGGCAAACAATTCACCTCGGCATTATTCAACATTAGAAATTCTTCCATTTCACCAATTTAGCAAAATGAACCTTTGTTCTGGTGGAAGAGGAAGATAGTGTTTACAAAGTGAAGAGTAATATGTGTTAGGATACCAACACCAGGTCAATAAGGTTTCATGGTCAAAACATGACTGGAAAGATTGTATTTCTATTAAAACATTTACATTGCCCAAACAAGCACGAACACTTGTGAATTCCAGGCAGAAGAACAAAGAGGCAAGAAGCCAGAAAGGCACCATAATGATCATCTAGCAATTTCATGGTCAAAAGGAATTTAGTTTCTATAGCTGTGGGTCCAAAATATTGTCAGGGAAAAAAAAAAAATTAGGCAGAATCTTACGTGCATGGTTTAGACAGACACGGACATTAAAGTGTAAAAGGAGCCTCTGGCTTGCTTCCAGCCTAAGGCAGACCGACTCACCAAGAACCCAGTGAGATTGATTCAACCTAGACAGAAATGTCCGGTCACCTCAATTTCATGTCTGATTAGATCATGAAGAATTAACAACAGAGCTAGCAGCAAAGCTGTGCCAAGGGAAAGTTTTCAATGCCTAGTCAGGAAAGTCAAATTCCCTCAGAAAAGTACAGCTATTATCTGTGGCTGTATAGATCATACAGCGATGTGATGGGGGGTGGCCCACATTATTTTCAAGAATACTTGAGAAATGTTTAAATACTAATTTCAGGTCTTAAAGCTATACTTTTATTTGAGGATCCTGGTGTTTGGTGCCATTTTGGGAGCACAGTCTAGTTTATTATGCATAAGCAGTAACCTCTTTACTGCTGTGATCTCCCTCTTTCAAATGATACAATACACATCACCAAGCATAGCACAAACAAGCAACAACTCCGTATATTTCAATCCAATTTCCAATCTGACCCAATTAAACATTCGATTCAAATCATATCTAGAATTCTAAAACACTGAGTCCACATTGTACACACTGCTGAACTGATTTTCCAACTCTTAAGAAGTGCATTCATTACTTTACGTACCTGGTGGATCCATAAAGTCAAAATGCACCAGGTCATCAATACCAAGCTTCTTCAGCTGTAAGACTACAGAACCCAGGTTGGATCGGAGAATCTCTGGGTACGTGTTATCCTTTTAGGAACAAGGAGACAGAGAGAGCGAGAGCAAGAGAGAGGGAGAGAAACACAGTAAAAAGAGAATGAATTAGTCAGGGTTTCCCATCAGGCACTAACACGTTCCCATGTGTCAAGAGAGTCGAGACTGGCGCATTTGAGGAGCTATTTAACATGTTTTAAAATTCACATTGTCGCCCCACGCGACAGGGAAGAATTACACTGTTTAAGATGAAGACTGTGCTCACTTGGCCATTTGTCAGGACGTCTTATTTTCAGTGCGGCTAGTTATCAATTTAGGGAGAGAAAAAGGAATGAAGCCATCTGGCAGGACTAAGGACCTAGTCAGAGAGCAAGTAGTGATAATGACATGATGGTCGACTTTGCTGCATGTTCACGATCTTCTTTTCAGAACATTGGAAATGATGACAAGCATGAACGCTAGTACAGACCATCACTTTAATCAGGGTCACTAAATTATCACTGGGGTAATGATGGCCAATTGGTTAAATGGTTAACCATTCCTTGTTAGGCATCATGTAATTACTGCATTAAAATATTCTGAAAATAAAAGTGCATTTAATAAACAAGGCATTTTTATCAAGTGGATACACACTGAAGGTTTGCCGCTTCATTAAGAAGCAATATTTGCAGCACAAGTGAAGGTTTCAGTGTTTAGAATGCAAATGACCATGGACCCCATTAAATGAGTAGCCTATTGCGTGTTATATTATATAAAGCAGTGGTCCATGAAGCAAAGCCCAGGGGTCAATCATTAGTGATGGGAATCACAATCCACCTTTATCAAAGTTATATTTAATGACTTTTTACTTATGAGTTTATATGAGCAGGTATTTGATTTGAATGGAATTGAATCAAAATCCAAACTCAAAAAAACAAAACAAAAGAAACCTCAGAGTCAAAATATTACTGTACACATTTCTATAATGGGCCAATATTCAAATATTTGAATAGCCGGATTGTGTTTATATAACATATTGGTCCTGAGAGGGTCTGCAGAATTCATTTTGCAGACAAAGAGCAACCTGGGTGTGAACATTTTGTAAACCACTGAGATAAAGAAAGAACAGAAAGGCCAAGCAGCTGTGACATGAACAGTAACAAAAAAAAGTAATGGCTCCTTTTCCGTTACATTTAATGATGAGCATACAATTAAAATTTATGGCAATATTATTTTTGCAAATGTAATGTTAGCTATATTTACCTGCATCTCAGTCTTGTACGCCTTCTCTGTGTACAGGCGGAAGCATTTACCCGGTCGCGTACGCCCGGCTCTTCCTGCCCTCTGCTGAGCTGATGCTTTACTGATCGCCGTCACTAGCAGTGACTCTACCCTGATGCGTGGGTTATACACCTGTGCAAGGAGTGCAGAGACAACAAATTGAATGTGTGACAGAGACAGCAGCAGAGTCCCAGTGCAATCCTTCAAACTGTTACTAGACTATGACATGCAGCAGAATATCTAACTAGACTTCTCCATCTCTACTGCCACTGGATTCATCAGGGGGATTTCTGAGGCAGCAGAAACAGATGATGAGGTGACATTAAACAAGGACAACGAAAGTCGAGGGTGACCAACCTTTTGCTTGGCGAAGCCAGGATCGATTACAAACACCACACCGTCGATGGTCAGCGACGTCTCAGCAATGTTTGTCGACACCACGACCTGTAGGAGCGCGATATAGAACAAAGAGAACAAAGCTCTGAGCAAAATTTGCTGAAGACTTCCTGGGATTTATGAAATCTCAAAGTTACACACTTAGTACTGGTGAAAAAAATTAATAAATAAAAAAGTCATAGCTTTTCTTTAAGACACAGTTAACAGTGTTCTTACCTTACTACCTTACCTTATTTAGCAAAATATCAACTTCTACACAATTTTATTAGTCAGTCCCTACAGGATTTTCCAACTTTACAATCACAGAAATTAATACAAAATGATTCAAACCCCATGACATTCAGAGAAGCTAAGGTGGATCGTCTGCAGATTTGGGCCAAAATGTGTTAAACTAAAAGCCCTCTTCATTTCACAAGCATTGAACCAACACTGAAAGTGATTACATGTGTGTCTTCACTGGCAGGAGAAGAATCCTGTGTTTGCAATTTCTCAACCAGAAAAAGGCACGAATGTTGCATCAAAAATTTGAAGACAGAAGAATAGAAAAGGGTGCAGCAAAATAATTAATTTTTGACCACAACAATCACAAAAGGACACCGTGAAATCCTGGAAAGACCGATTAATATATTGGGGGTTGAATATTGGCTAATATATAGTCAGCTTCTTCAGAACTTTACAAAGATTAATCTAAAGGATTACCACAAAATCACAAAAAATACACAAACAAGAGAGCAGCATTTTTTTTTTTTTTTTATCACACCAACATTATAAATACTGTTTTTTCATGTATAATGACATCAAACTGCCTAGTACCAGCTAACACCATATTCTGTTCAGTCATTGTAAAAGCATGCTGTGGTGGTGTGATGACCTCCCATAACCTGTCTAGTCATTACTGCTCCTGCTTTGGGAAAGAAAACACATGTCTGGACACACTTTGGTGCTTCTTCTTACTGCAGCTGTCCACCTCTGGCATTTTCAACGATTCATGCCATATCAGGCTGCTGGTTTATACTTCCGCATTTTACCCCGTCTGTGTATTTGCATCAAGACATGGAGAGGGGGTTTATGGGTAAGCATAGAACACTTTTTTGCTAATCCCACATTTGGTCCCCCAAGTGAGAGTGCAATTTGAAATGCATTGCACTCTCACAACTGTCTCACAACTGCTCTGAAAAAAAGTGCTTTCTCTACTCATGCTTTGGCTTCTCTAATAAAAAGTCTCTGCTATAATAAAACCCTTGCATCCAGACAGCTATAACTTAATAGCAAGTGAGATTCTATACTGTTTCTTTTCCTGTATTTCGCATGATGAATTATGAATCATGAATAAAGGAATGAATTTATTTACAGAAAACATCATAATAGTAATGTGGCATCTGTGAAAATAAAACGTAAGGCTTTATAACAGCTGTAGTTGTTATAAAAGCTGATTTAATCAGTCTGCAGGATCATACACTTATCTTTGTTTTCTAACTTACTCCCAGGAACACCACAATGTAGACAGTGTTGATGATAAAAAGTACATTTTCACAAAATTCTAACCCATTCTTGAATTGTGGCTTAAATTGATTAGTAGTAGTTTTCCTAGTTAAGCTGCTGTACAGATGACTGTAATGCAAATTGTTTTGGATTCTATTTGTTAATGCAAAGTTTCTTTTTCCCTTATTTACAATTATGAAACATGGCATGCACTCCTTTATTATTTTTTTTTAAAAAATTTTATATATATATATATTTTATAAAAATACCATGCTTCCTATTAATTATTCTGGTACATAACATCCCCGGTATATATATGTTATTAAAAAACAATGTCCAAAATTCCCTTTGGTACAAACACTGCACCCCCGGGGTGCTCATGACCGTTCCGGATTCATTGGTACAAACCCAGGCCTCCGCTTGCCATTCAACCAGGTCCAAAAGTGGCTTGGTTTAAGAGTACATGTGGTCCCCGCATGCAATATAGCAACATACCGGGCTGGAGACTGCTGGCATCTTTAATATGGCGAGACAACAAAGCATCTGTTCACGAGGAGAAAGAAAGCCCCGAGAAGAGGCTGGCAGTAGCAGGGATTTGAGATATAAATTGCTTCAGAGAAGCCTGGCACATTGGACAAACAAAGTAACACAGAGGTAGATGATTCATGCACACTGAGGTGTTCACAGCATGCACATCGCAATGTGGCGCAAAACAGAAAAGGCCAAATTAAAATCTGTCACACTGACAAACAGGGGGAAGGCTCCTAAACTTCACAAAGTTAGAGCCCTAATTAAATGAAAATATAAAAATATTCTTTAAGAAGACGGAGCAGGTGTTTGTGGGCCAAAAGGCAAAACCTAATTCAAAGCTAAAACAGCTTCAGCTTCGGAAGAAGGAAAAATAACTCAACCTGGAAACTGCAAAACAGAGCTTACAAACAGGGTGGAAAGCTCGAGGGATTCGTTGTCAGATTTACACCCAGCCGCTCGCAGGAATAAAGGCAGCTGCAACATTTATTTTCTTCTCAAATTTAATAGAGAGCAAACAAATACACTGAAAAGAGCAAATAAGGGGGCAGGAAAGGTGAACAGGGTAGTGAAGCGAAGATTCATTCACTTTTACATGGTTTTATGTTACTGAAGCAGGTCTGTCCATGAGATATGACAGCCGAATCAGGACAGAGAAATCGAATAAGTCACATCACCCTGTTGGTCTCTCCATCAGCACTGAAAGAAATGTTTGGAGCAGAAAGCAGTTGAGGGGAAAAGAGAGAGAAAGAGAGTAGCATCTCCTCACACGCAAGCTTGTCCTGCTGCTAGTTGTTCCCGTTCTGTAAGAGCACTGATGCATTTGAGGCTGCATTGGATTCGTCACGCAGAACTTTGTTAGAACAATGAACTGCTGCTAATGTAGACTCCTCTTCTAAAAACAGAGCAGCCCTGACATTAATGGCTGAATTAATGATCTGACCAAACAATTAATGATCTATGCAGTAATTATTAATTACGATTATTGATCTGGTTAAATAAATTTTCATAAAGAGGATTAGGTGACTGGACGAAAGAGCGATGACTTCCACCAACAAAGCACACTCAGAACTGTCCACTGAAGCATTTCTATAGTTTGACAGAAAAAGCTCCATCTGCCTTAAAATATTCTTGAGAGGGAGACATGGAAATTATATAAAAGGTGGATGCATCGGCATAAATTGGATATCAAAGGCAACTGGATTATTACACACACTGATTCACAGTCCTTGACCTATAGGGTGTAGAGAAATTGCATCTTCATGGATTCAATGATCCACATACAAAAGGTCTGGAACAAATGCGACTGAGGCTGAACGCATAAGGCCAAGATGTGCGATATCTTACTTGAGTGGCTTCAATCTAAATGTTCCAAAATTCTCCAGATCAACTCCTCTGCCCTATCCAACCCTCCATCAATCTTTAAAAAAAAAAAAAAAGTACTTTAAAACAAATGACTTTGGCAACCTTTTGTATCTTTTCAACCCACAGCCAGGATTCCAAAAGGTTATGAAAACTGGAATACAGAGCAAAAACTAAAAACTGTACTACAACTTAAAATAAAAAAAATAAATTAGGATCCCCTGGATTACTATAGCACCACTAAAATGACACTTGTGCTTGTTGAACATTAGGCTTGTGAGGTTGTGTGTTAAATGCCCCCCAACAATCTGCAATATCACCTGTGGCTCTGAGAAGAGGAAAGAAATGGGACGTGGCCATGCATACCTAATGTGCGTCAACAAACACATTACATCATTCCGGCAGACAAAAATACCTGAAGATGGTTATGTAAACTGTAAATAAGAGGCTGTTTTCTGTACATAAGCTCACTATAAAAGTTAAGTACATTTCTATAAACTGTGTGCATGTGCTGTGTTGAATTAGATAATGAAGGCACCATGATGAACACCATTTCTCATTTTCTTAAGTTAGAACCCAGTTCATATTTTGCAAGTAGAGACATTCATGACTATCTGTCTGGCAGCATGGAGCAGAAAAGATGCATCAGAGAAAGATGTTTTGTAGACAGTTAGACAGCAGGCTATAAACTTTCATATTGGATACAAAATAAGCTGGAAAACACATACAATATTCACACTCTTTTTTGTCCATCTTATAGCTGCAGACACCTCATTTCCTAACAGACATTTAAACTGACCAACTTGGCTGCTATCATGATAGTTGGAATACATCAGCAATTTCACACTACACTGTCGTCAATCATCCCAAGCCTACTGAACATCCCTTTCCAAATTTGCTGCAATAACATCTGCTACTCTTCTTGGGAGGATTTCCACTAGATTTTTGAGTGTGGTGGGGATTTGTGCTCATTCAACCCCAGAATCATTAATAAAGTTGGGCATGGATACTGGGCAAGAAAGCCAGGCATGCATTTGGAGTTCTAATTCATCCCAAGTGGGGCTGAGGTCAGGGCGTCTTCCACACCAACCTTGGTAGTCTTCATGGAGTTCTCTGTATGCACAGGGGCATCATCATGCTGGAACATGTTTGGGCTCCTTAGTTCCAGCATATGGTGATTGTAATGTTAATCAAAGAAAGAACAGCGTATACAGCTGTGTGCTTACAGCATCGTGGCAGCAGTTTGGGGAAGAACCATACATGGGTGTGATTGTCAGATGTGCACGTACTTTTGCCCGTATAGTTTCACAGGTAACAAGTCAATGCCATTGATTGAATGCTTTCATTTTACCAAGCCAAGAACAGTCAGCTGGTTCTGACCTGAATGTCCCAGAACTAAAGTAAGAAGCCTTTTCATCAGTAATATCATTAGGGTGTCATACTGGGATGTTACTTCTGGGTTATTAGCCAGTAAGAGAGGCAGAGACACAATCTAATTCAAGCCATCCTTCACTGACATCACCAGGGAAAGTGCCATACTGACAAATTAAACCCAATTTAAAATTGGGAATGTGTGCCTCACATTGGGCAGAACAGCATGTCTACAATGAGGAAAAAGTGGAAAGCAGAGTGATAAACCACGTTAAAAATAAATAAACAAACAAACAAACAAACAAACTGCATGTACAACTGGAACTCATGTCTCTGTCCTTTTATTCCCCAATCTTACTTCAAACAATGACATTTCCACAACCCCCTGCATATAATCCTCCTGGTGCTGATCTGCACAAATTTAGACTGCTTTGAAAGGGAATTGCACACCAGGCCCATACAAATCTGTTGCATTTGGAACAGAACTGTTCACTAGGCTCCTTCACAGGTGCTCTACAGACAACAACCACACACTGTCTCCAACTATCACCAAAGGGGGCTGATTTGCATTGTGGGCAACGTATGCCAGAGGGTCTGACAAGATGACATTTTAACAAGGTAATTTGAGCTCATCTCTATGCAACCGGGGACAGACGAGGTAGGATGCAGCAAAATAATACCCGAATTCCACAAGGCTAGTCAGACACCTTCAAGAAATCACCAGGGCGTGGGTGGAACTGCTGTCATCTCAAAGTCTGAGTCTGGGTTTATGGGCCAAGGAAGGGACCGTTTATGACTGAGCCAATTTACAACACTGCTGGCACCCCTGATCTGCCAAATGCTTCATCAACACGCGCCCTTCCTCCTTCTCTTCCCATATTCCAGTCAAGATAGAGTGGGCTTTGCATCCCAAGAGGGCCACTGCAGTGATACGAGTGCCGGTGTATCCATGTTGCTATTTCATGTCAACATATCTTTGAACAGCCTAAGCAAACACCGGGTAATGTTTGAACTTTTAACGCAGTCAGAACCTTGGCTTACGGGCAATCAAACTAGCGCAAATTTCTGCACCTCTGTAAACATGGACGTGGCTGGGGAAGATGAAAAGTTCAGATGAAGCAAAGAAGAACAGGAAGGGGAGAGGGACAGAGAGAGGTGCAGAGGTAGCAGATTGATTCAGCGTGCACATCCAAAGAAAGCTGTGTAGAACAGAATTGAAGGCAAGGCTAAGGCAAAGTGGTAGGAATTAAAACAGAAACAAGAAGCAGTTCAATTAGATTCAATAAAATCAATAATATCTAGTGGAGTTACAAGAAGTAACAAGAAACGGAAAGAGTGGGAAATTACAAGCATACAGAGAGAAGGTATGTACTGAACCTTTTACCAAGCGGGGGGAAAAAAAAGATGTCAGGGATGGATATGAGCCAAAGCAACATGATGGAGGTCATTTTGTAAGGGGTGAAACCTATCGACGGCGAGATCCAGGGGCTAAGACCGCATGAGTAATGCTCAGCTATTTTAGAGAAGCGAATCACATGCTGACAAAAACAACATATGCTGTGAGTCAATGTTGCACCAAAGCTTGGGGCAAGGACGGGACTTTAACGACGTCCTAGCACCACTCAGTGTTCTGCAAGTTTCTTATGCATCAACCAACCGTTTCCATCTTGATTCATAATGAAAGATTGAGAAGGGCAGCATTTTGAAAAACTTACCTTTCTTCCAATGGCTCCGCTAGGCTTGCGAGGTGGTGGAGGCTCGAAGATCCTCTGCTGCTGCTGTGGTGGTAGGGTGGAGTAGAGTGGGATGATTTTGATGTCACCTACTTCTGGGCCCAGGTCGTCGATTTCCCGTTTGATCCGCTTGCAAGCTTCATCGATTTCCTGAACGGTAAAAGAGGATGCACCGTTAGTGGAACACATTAATACAACAACATAACGTTGGTTGCAGAGCAACAAATCTGCCATAACAGAGTTATGTATTCATTTTTTAGCCCCCACTATTAGCATGAGCCAGCAGCTGATTTTTGTTGTGCTTTTTTAAACTCCTACTGACCTCCATTTTCCCATTACAAATCACATTAACTTGTCCTGGAACAGATTCCAGGGGCACAACACACAAACTGTGGTGAGGCTTCAGTGCTTTAGATCAAGCACACTTTGCGAGCCAGTTGTGACATGGCTGAGAAAATTAAACCTGGAGAGCATGCTGCTTGGATGAACTTCCTGTGGTTTTGCTGTCTAAAGCAATAGTCACAAGGACACACACACACACACAGGATTCATTATTCCAGATGGTAATTTAGTAAGGGTAATGTGAAATGAGAAAGTCGCACTGGTGCATAAACAGAAGCAAGTCACAAAGAATTGGTTAAGTAAGGGCAAACATTGCAGACGTAGTGGGCTCACACTCAAAAGGAGCCTCGAGGAACCGGCAAAATCTGACAGCTAACGATAAGATTTACAAACACAACTGAGGTAATCAACTGTGAAATAGTTCTAAGACCTAATATGCATTTTCAAGGACTAAACAAGTAGATGGACAATAAGCTGCCTGTAATGCACACTATCTGGCGAGCAATCAGCAATATTAACCAGCTGTATTCAACTAGGATTAACACTATAATCAATAGAAATCAATTCCTCACGTGCATTAGTAGTCAGGGGGTCTAGCCAGGTAAAGAATAAGTTTTGACATAAAATAAAGATCACCCCTTATAAGGCACTCAGATGCAATGTTCATTCTTACTGAAATATTATGGATTTAAAAAAGAAAAACAAAAAACACTGCCTATACACTAGCACCATCCGGAGGCTAAAGTGTGCACTGCAAGCAATTCTGACAAGAAAGAATTGACCACATACCTCATCTGCAGGCAAACACATAGCATGATTTCTTCTAACACACAAGGGGAGCAAATTAATAAAGCAGCAGCAACCTTCACTAATCTATATTTTCCAATACTGTTCAAAGAGACTGATTGCAAGGTCCGAGGAGGACCCACAGATTCATTTCTACCACGGAGTAAAGAGCTGCAAATTATTATTCAGCCCATGTTGGCTCTAGCATTAGTGTTATACCAAATATACGAGCACAGCTTTGGGGCCATGTGGTAGTCCTAGCGCACACAGATTTATTCCCAGGGGTACGATGTGTGTGTAAATAGTGCTGGTGGCCATGTGCCTTTTAATCAAAGGCTTTCCATGGCAGCTCGGGAAAGAGTAAATGTGAATTGATTGATCAAATTAGCCAAAGTATTAATAGACCATTAGATCTGGGGATGCAGCAGCTGTCAGAAGGACTGGCACCGAGGGAGACGAACGGGAGGCTGTGCCCGACAAGAGCGACTGCACCTGGGACACAGCACCAACACCAGCCCACTGACTCTACTATTCTGTATAAACATTCTTGAAACACTCTTTCTAATCTGCCCAGTGGTGATGCAAATTAGCTGGAACAGATGCAAGCTGGTTTGGGACTAATTCGAGCCACTGCAGTTGGACAAATAACAGATTTTCATCTGTATGAGCTTGTTTAACACTGAGAAAATAAGTATTCATTTATACATGGCTATATATACACACACAAGTGGCTCTATATAAAGTGGTGTATTTGAATGTTTCTAATTAGAACACTGTCACAATGCCAGAGTCAATTTACAGATCAGATAATAACAGATTATTGCAAAAATATTAAGGGATGTTTTTGACAAGGTTATGACTACATGTTGAAAATTATTATATACATGCCATTGTTGTATGTTTTCCCTAAACAGGTAGTATGGATAAAGTTTTTTTGTTTTGTTTTTAAATCTGTTAAGGATGTTCCAAAGGTTCTCAGTAGGATTGAGGTCAGGGGATGATGGTTGCCACACCATGATTTTTTTTTTTTTGCTCCTTTCAAGTCCAGAGCAACCATGGAGTCAAAAATGTTTTTGCAGCATGAGATGGTGCATTGTCCTAAGTGAAAATCATTTCATTTCAAGGCACAATTTGGACTCCAGACACCAGCAGCTTTATTTGCTGCTCAATTGACTTTTTTCTTTTCCCTTTACTACCATTAATTTTTCTGAAGGAAACGTTTCATAATACACATTTATCAGAACAGAATTCATCTGTGTGCTGAATCACACAAATCTTTTCAAAGTTTGATAAACTTAATATCTGCTGTTTTCATGGCTTTTGCAAGACATTGCACTATTTCACTGAGCACTGCGATTTATTTAGTATTATTTAGTGGAACAATTTCTTTAAGTAGGCTTCCTTTTAATGAAGATCACCGAGCAAACTAATTAAACTTGTCGGCGATTGATGCCAATTATCTAAAAACATATGAGAAATAAATGCAACACCTTTGCTGCATCCCAACACACAAACTGTGTACTCTTTTAGTGGAAAAAAAAAAAAGTACGTAATTTTGAGTAGTACATGAAGAGTACAGATATACTGGGACATTACTCATTATGAAATGGAAGAGACATGCCTAGTTAAGCCCACCATCACCATGATCATTCCCTTGATTTATTTTTCCACATTTCATTTACACTTAATATGCTGTGATGCAAACAGTCACAAAACTCCTTCGTCCACCACAAGGAGCTGTGGGCAATATTAGCTGAAAAAGTGTCTACAGATCCACACTTTCAAAATCTTCCAACCTTTGGGATACTTGTTTCAACATACTATGATTTGGGATACACTAATTATAATCTTGGATACTGTTTAGGAGAATTAGGACACAACATTGAACCTACATGTTAAGCTTGTAGGTACTGGTATGTCACTTACATAATTTTAAACAGAGGGTATAAATAACTATTTTAGTTATTTTACTATTTTAAGTATTTTAGTGTTTTTATGTTAACCCAATATAGGCAATAAATACTCTCAAAATAAAGATACCACACAGCCTAAAAGATTAGATAGAAATGACATGCACTGACATGAAGGTCAGGGATAAATATAAACAACGCTGAAAGGCGGGAGGACTGATGCTCTGAGTGGGCATACATCTTTTGATAGATTTATCCAAGGAGCTGCTCCACAAAACTAAAAGAATGAAAACTGTCGCCTGTCCAAATACTTATGAACTACACTGTATATGAAAAGCCTACACAACTGCAGCAGGACACTGCTGACCTATCATCTGTGACCATATTTATCATTCTGGCCAGGCATCTAACTCCCCATTCCAGTTGGTTGAGCATCAGTTGCAAGAAAGGAAAAATAACAAATGACTTAATTTCAGGCCTGAATTTGGGTCACACACTGCCATCACACACAGGCTCTTTACCCAAACACTAAGGCCAGCTGTGTCCATGGCCCATATCAATCTCAGCACTGATCTTCTCTGCTCTGTGCTGATGGGATTGAGGTGTTTTTGCAAAATTAATGCAGATATCTTTTTAATCCTTATTTAGGATTATACACACGTCTGTCACATCCATTTCTATTAAATACGCTCATTCATAACTGAGGAGTTTATACAGGCTCATGAGTAGAGAGCTTGATTTTACAAACACAGACAAACAAAACCAAAATGTATTTTTGCAGTGTGAATCAAGGTTGAAACGCCCCCGGACGATGCATATCTCGCACTTTATTAGCTGAGGTTTCAGTCTGTGAATTCACTGACTCACTGATCGTGCAGAGTGCGCAAGCTGCACAGTGCGAGATGCGACCATTTTATTGAAATCATTACGCATCGCTTCTAGCACCTGTTTTCCTCGATATAGCAGCTGGGCAGTTTCAAAAAGCAAGCATACCACCCGATCGAATGCATTTTTCCACACTGAAATGGCCTTACCTCCTGTCCTGTGAGGAAGAGTAGCACATCTCCCTCATCTTCCTCACACATATGGATCTGGATGACTGTTCTGATGGCCGCCTCCAGGTAGTCACGCTCAGGCTCTGGAGTGTAGAAAATCTCTACGGGATGCGTTCTGCCGGGGATGGTGAGCAAGGGGCAGCTGTCAAAGTAAATCTGGAACTTTCCTGCATCCAAGGTGGCACTCATGACAATAACCTGAGGCAAAAGGAACAGGAAATTAGAAAGCAGAGAACAGTCCATCGGTTACTGATGGGGTAAAGATGCATTTACAAGACCAAAAAAGAAAATCGGCAGTCACTTAAAAACTAAATAGACAAAATAAAAATTTAAAAGGTCATGGAGAATGAGGTTTACAGGCAACCCAACATTTTCTTAGCTGTAGTGTCTCACAAATGAATACGTAACTTCAAGTGGCTGATATGCCATGCCACATGATGTGCCATGTGGACAAGATCCAATCTTCCCTGAAACCTTTTGTATCTAAAACTTAGCTCCCCTTCCACGTACAACACTGTAAAGTCTACCTCAGTCCCTTTCTGCACCATGAGACATCATAATTGCTCTTAACCGAGGGACATTTAGTTCTGAAATTTACATGCGAAGTTGAAGACCACAGTTCATTTGGCGTCACCTAAACCTCATTTAACACTTCCTGAACAAATGTAGAACCTTTGATTTGATCCTGACAACAAGCAGTCATTACCCATCTGCTTTATGAGAAGTGCGTTTGGCACATTGTGGTCATAAAAAGACGACATGCTTCTGCTCCCTCAGGGTTGATTGCCTTAAAATGGGGTGACCGGAGGGCAGTACAAGCTCTGCTGATAAATCGGACTGGCCTTTCGCATTTGAGAGTAATGGCTGCATTAGTCGGAGAACAAACAGCCACACAGATGTCAGGCTTTCAGCAGTAGAGGAGCTTCATTATTGAGCGCCAGCCAAAGTTAAGAGATAATTTAAACAGCACAGAAGCAGCAAAGTGGGAAGGTAGGTTGGAGGGAAGGGGGTGCTTTAGGTAGTTACGCCCACAAGATTGTCACTAGTGGAAGATTTTTTTGGATCAAGCTTAGTTTACACACAACAAAAAACTCTCAGCCACCATGAATCACTAAAAGAAATGGACTGATTTGCTTTTGCTTTCAAATAAATAAGCTTCAGAGAGTAATGACAAACACATTCAAATAATGATAAATACATTCAATTTGGCCTTTTTTTGTCCACCATACTTAATTTAAGGAAATATCTCCTTGAAATCAACTGTTAAAAAGAAAAACAGAACAAAGTAGTACTGATGCAGATAATGTTCCTGACTGCAGCAGTGTCGTTCTGCTCTCCTGTGGAGTGGAACATCGGGGGAATCGCATATCAGTGCTCAGTTGGTCAAAGCAGCTACCAAGGAAATAACTTCTGATGAGGTGCCAGGGTTCAGGTGACAGCATCGTATTACAGCATCCCATTCACAACAGACACTAAGCCGGCACTAAGTGGTGCCGAAAAACATCTGCTTATCTATTTTTCCCAGCTTAAACTGGAACTAAAATGGAGATGGATTGTACAAGCTGACAGACAAAACAATGATAGAATGTGTCTAAATGCATGCACGCAAGAGCGCGCACGCACGCCTACCTTTAGATCTGCTCTCTGGCGAACAACTTCTTTGAGGACACCCATCAAAATATCTGTGGCCAGTGTGCGCTCATGAGCCTCGTCCAGTATGATTACGCCATATCTCTCCAGCAGTGGGTCGTTCATGGCCTCTCGGAGTAACATACCATCAGTCATGTACCTATTTTTTTTTTAAATAATAAAACTTTTCTTATTAAAAATACAATATCATTCTGAAAAGGCAAACTACCATAACTAAATTGTGAACCATGATAACATGATTGTGCAGTTCTACAACTACAACCATAAGAAGGTTTATATAAATAAATACTCTTCAGTGTTAACACGCATAAATACCTCCAAATAGTTCTACAGATCAAAGCCCTTAATAGAAAAAAGTGGTGTTGCAGAGCAACTGAAAATAAACAAGCTGGTCCTTTCACCATCAATAGCTGGCTGAGAGCAGCACGATTTTAAGTACAACAAGGATTTTCTTGGCTTATGAAGCATTTCAATTCCAAAGGGCTCTCGTCTTGGCATTGTTTTCTGTACTGGAGCCAAAACTGAATTGAGAATTGTGGCTTGTTTATGTGCATAAGACAACATGAAAAAATATGGATAGAATAGTTTATAATTACGTCACTGTGAAGACTGAGTAAGATGGAACATTTATACAAGACTGTACAAGTCTAAGGGCTGGTTTATACTTTGGCACTTAAGTATATGTGTGTTGGGACACAGAGAGAGTGAGGTTTATGTGTATGCATGGTGCACAGAGGCACACTGACAGACCCCAAAATTCTAACACCTTGTCATGTGGAGCCCTGGTACTATAACTTAGCCAGCGTTCAGGTGAACACTGACTTGATGAGACAGAAAAACATGACATGTGATTCATCATCCACAATTCTTAGAAAGCTTTCAGTGTAATATTGCACCAAAAACATCAAGTGTGAACCAAAACATTTAGCCAAAAAGCCTAAATGAGATTTTCCTTAGACACAGCCTTACATCTTCTAGAGACTTCGGTGCTGCCCCAATCACGCCAATTTCAGAATGCAATAAAAATCCTACAAATATCTTGCTCCTAAAACTGATAAAAAGCACTTTTGCTGTTAGTCTCAGGACGGCTTTTTGTAAAGTGCTCACATCCAGACAGTTACAAATTAACACCACAAGTATGTTTCCATCACGTTTACTTTTCCAGTGTTTCATGTTTCACATGCTGATATGATCATATTATTGTATCATGAGTTCATTATATTGTGGCATGTATGAATACAAAGTGTGAGACTTCATACTGGCTATAGTCATCATAATAAAAGCCAGAGTAAGCAGTCTGCAGGATGGTATGCTCTTTATTTATTTCTAATGCATGCCTTCTTCCATTATTTCTACTGAAACAAAACTCTTGACTTTTTTTTTTGCCTTTACATTGTCTGTAAATACTGAATCGTTACATGTCATGGCCTCTTAAACAACTATGCAGGTATCCACATACGAAACCCTGACAATGCTCACAAAAACACAGTTGCAAAAATATACAAGAGCTTAAAATGTCTGTGCATGGTTAAATCTAATTGTGCATACATGTTTTTAAAAGAGAAAAGTTTTATATAGGCCTCATAATGAAGACCAAGAATACCAGTACAAGTCACAAATCCACAAGGGACATATTCTACATGTACTCTAATATGCTGCCAAATGTTCATTACTTTCCTGTTCAGGCTTTTAATTTATGGACTCACTTGAGAATGGTTTTTGCCGAGCTGCAGTCCTCGAATCTGATAGAGTAGCCAACTTCCTGTCCCAGCATGACATCCATCTCATCTGCCACTCGTTGGGCCACACTCATGGCTGCCACTCTGCGGGGCTGGGTACAGGCTACACCGCGCTTGGGTCCCGGCAGGGAGCGCACCATATCCACACACCACTGAGGGATCTACAGGGACAAAACACACAACATTACACACAGTCTACACAAGCACTTAATAATCATTAGTTTGTCACTGCAGTAAACACTAGCAGTCCAGGAGCATGTAAAATTTATGTTGGTTTAAAAAAAAAAAAAAAAAAACATACATACATAAATAAAGCATATTTCCCTATTGGTTTATAGCTGCCACAATTATGACAGTGTACCCATACCAATAACATCTATTAAGAGTTGTCAAGTAAAGAAAAAACATTGGCGAGTATCAAGGCTGTGACAAGTAGATCACTGATAACAGTAGCTTAAAATGATGGTCCTGTTTATAAGTCAGCATAAGCAGAAATGACACAGATAAAGCAATGTATCTTTCAATAATAAACAGAAAACCAGTGTTTATTGCTGTGGTGCCTTTTTCTTTTCTTTTTTTTTTTAGAAACTTGCTGCAGGGTGCTAATCACTTTCTCTGCGAAAGCAAGCCTTCGCTTGACAGCTCTCTGACTCATCAAAGCAGCTGTTTGTCATCTGCATTAACATTACAGCCATCTGACTGTTTCATTTTCAAAAGAAGATTTGCAAACAAAGTTCCACTATTGCCAAAAAGCGGATGGAGATGTGCCTTGATAACATGTCATCCACATGTAGCTCGTTCACAAAGATAACTGAACCAGTGCAATGTATGGTATGGTTATCTGAAGCAGAAAATGAGAATGCAATTGTACACCGATCAGGTATAACATTATGACCACCTGCCTAATATTGTGTTGGTCCCCCTTTTGCTGCCAAAACAGCCCTGACCCATCAAGGCATGGACTCTACTAGATCCCTGAAGGTGTGCTGTGGTATCTGGCACCAAGATTTTAGCAGCAGATCCTTTAAGTCCTCGAAGTTGTGAGGTGGGGCCTCCATGTTCTCCACAGAACTTAAAGGATATCTACAGGACTCAAAAGATGTTAACAAGACTTAGTGGATACTTTTGATAGATACTGACCACTGCAGACCGGGAACACCCCACAAGAACTGCAGTTCTGGAGATGCTCTGATCCAGTTGTCTTTAGCTCTCGTCAAACTCTCTGCACCGCTGACAGAAAGAGCTTTGACAGACTGACTAACAGCCGGTAGCAAGTGGATTAAGGGCTTCAATATAACAAACTATTGCTAGAACTGGAAATGTTCCAGTGTTCTTGTACTAAATATCATTGCTGTCTCTGCTTGGGTCCCCTACACCGCTTCTCCGGTTTTCCTCCCACATCTAAAACATGGCAGTAGGTAAACTGACTATTCTTAAGATGTGTGTGAGTGTGAATGCTTGGGTGCTCAGTCTTCCCAGGAAATGCCCCTGATCTGCCACAACCCTGAGAAGAGCTTATAGGAGATGAAGGAATGAATGAATGTGTAAGCGAGCTGGCTCCCCATTAACATAATATGCAAATTCACTAGACTAGAGTACATATTATGCATGTATTTATACCTGGCTCAACAAAATATAGGGGTCAACCAGTTTTCAGCATCTCTTCTCAGAAACTGCACAACAGAATCATTTCATAACAACTAGCAGAACTGGATGTGAGCTATTACATAATTTTCTTGTTTTATACCTAATTTACCTAATTCTATACCTAATTTTACTATAAGTGCCCTTTTTAGGTTTTCATTAAAGTTTGAAATATTGGCATATAAGTATATTTCAGTTCAATAAAAATTTGTAAAATTGCAAAATTGTAAATGTGTTTGATGACATCAGAAAAAGAATCAATAAATTTTCTACACATGGTTTACATTTTGGAGGAAAATTATCCCAGCTGTTTTGTTAATGATGAATAACAAAGTTATACTTAGTAGTTTATTATAACTGAAGCCCTAAGAACCATCAGAGGTGATGAGCTACCTGACAGACAGGACTTACTGTAATCTAGACTGAAGCATTGATTTAAATGAAATCCTTATGGTTCCATTCACAGCCATATACATATTTGTATGCTTGAAGTGCAACACACCTGTGTGGTCTTTCCGGAGCCGGTCTCTCCCACCAGCACAAAGCTTTGATGGCGTGTAAGGATCTCATGGAAGCGCTCTTTGTACTCCCAGACAGGAAGCTGCAGACGCTTCTTGAGGATCTCGTAATAGCGTGGCGTGTGGGGTAGGTTGGTGAAGGGGTTGATCTGCTGATGGATGGCTGTCTGTTTTAGAGGAAGCACCCCTCCCCCAGATGCTGCGCTCACGTTCAGGGCAGAGTTGGGAGCTTTGCTGTCCCTGTCCCGCTCCCGCTCTCTGTCACGCTCTCTGTCCCTGTCCCGATCTCTGTCCCGATCCCGGTCCCGGTCCTTTGACCTTTCATCTCGATCTCTGTCACGGTCTTTCCTGCAGAGGATTGAATGACGATTTGTAATTCAAAACAAAAGTTCTAAAATAAATATACTATTTAATTTACATGAAAACGGCAATTCATTTCAATCAGCAATGACATGATAAATCTGGCCCAATGACTTCTGTGTGCTTCACCACAATGCACAGATTTTTAAAGTCATCACCTGTAAACTCACAGCATTCAGAAGTAATGCTGAACACATCACTAAATAACTTACATCATTTTAAAGGAATCATAAATACACAAAACTGCTGCTGAAACAGAGTTGCTTACTCTAACGTTATACTGAATTAACCTGAAAATAAGCTGCATATTTAACTTCAAATTATATAGTAATGTTTCAGTTGCCCGGTTCCCTTACAACAATGACAGCCTTGTAGTATATATACACAGTGCTCATATTCTTGAACGCAAATTGTACTTTGTTGTGCACAGCTCGTCAGTGGACCACCACAGATCAGATGTTAATGAGGTGGTGGTTCACTCTCCAAACTCATCATAGCAGTGATGGTGGTGTGTAACGCTGGTAAGAGTGCATCAAGCACAAACGTGGTGCTGGGACTATAAAACCCTCACTTCTGTTAGAGACTGACTGATTTTAACTAAGACACATTGGGGGGGGGGGATCAGCTGCAATTTGATGGACACAAGCTGACAATCTGTTCAATGTAACAAATGGGCTACAGTCAGTAATACAACAGTTATAAAGGTGTATAGGACAAACAGGTGAAAGAATCAAATCTTATATGTAGCACAACGGCATCGTCCGCCACTTAGGACACTTAAGCACATAATACTGCGAATTGTAAATGTTTAATAAACGAAATATTCTGCAGCTCTGTTGCCTCTCGCACTTGTCAACATCCTGAACTACACCGCCTCTCCTCCACTGCCGCAGTTACTAGCAAGCTAGCGACTTAGCCGTAGCACATTCATTTCTGGTTGGCGAAACATAATACTTAATGGTGTTCGCTGATATTTTCCAAACATAAAAATAAACAACAACAACAACAACAACAACAACAAAATCTTTTTAGGTACCGGAAAATAGTATAATATTGGTTACTATCTATATAGCTGTTCATCTTTCAGGTGGCGGTAAACATGCACACATGAGCTAGCTAAAAGATAGCTCTGCAGTTTCATTGAATTATGTTGACAAAGTGATCATTTGTATTGGCTACAAAACTAGCGAAAAAGCTTTGAAAAAATACAAAAATAAAAAACTTAACAACTTATGAACCGTCATTAAAGCTGCCTACAGGTTTAGGGAATTGAAAAAATCGGACAGTAACAGCTCACATCAAGTGTAGGCTAAATCCCAAATGTCCCCCTCACTCCCTACATATAGGCACTACATCGAGTTTGTAATAATGGCTTGTATAGCCTATGCAGTGGACTATATATTAACTACGGTGTCCATTTGGAATTCAGCTTGCGGCGCTTTGCTAACCCTCAGCGCTAGTCAGGGCAAAGACCCACGTGTTCTGGCGGCATTAAGCCAATGATTCAAATATAGATTAACCGGTTAATGTCGTTCAAATATCGATAATCAGAAAAAATGATGGAACTTTCGAAAATTGTATGAACTCGAGTGAAATTCCCGTTTAATTATACTCCGCGGCATCTACACTGATAGCCCGACACAAAGAGCCTGAACGACCGGGCCTGACACCGCGCCACGGACAACAAATATTCAAACTCATCATACTGCATAAAACCTACCCGTCTGATGATCTCTTTTTGCTCGACGAATAATCATCGCCTAAATCCAAACGATGTCGCTTAGACATTTTGTACAACAAATGTTAACTTACAAAAAAAGAAAAGAGATCGTGGTCGATTATTCCAAACAAACCCCTTCAGTGCTCAGCACTGGTAAACGACAAGATGGCGACCGGAAGCACTTACCTCATCATTCTTATTTCTGAGAATGAGATACAGGGAAATGTTCGAGAGGACGAGATGAACAAAGGTGGATAAAACAGCCCAGTACCAACAATAACTATTGCTGAAAATGTTACACGAGTTTATTCGCCGAAAGAGAGCTTTGTTGGATTAAGAGCGTAAGTTAGGGCAGCCCTGTTCCTTGTACCGGGAGGGGATGTTGTATATTTAGCGCCAAATTCCCGCTGCAGTTTCCACATTGGCCGCTAGGAGCTCTGCTGAGTACAGAGTGGGCCATTCGTGAAGAAAATATTCCACTGGCTTTCAAAATACATTTTTATACACTTGAAGTGGTTCTTGAAGTGCTGTTTAAATATGTCATATTTCCTTAAATGAAAGAAAAATAGGAAAGAGCACTGTGCAGGGATTACTCAATGTTATTGTGCTGCTGTGATTTATTTTACAAAAAGTCCTAAGCACAACCCAATTAGAATATCCAAATTAAAGGTGTGTATGTTTCAACTTAGATCACTTGTAACCTTTACTTAACTTTTGCTTTTACTTGTATTCTTTGGCTGTTTATGCCAGTATGTATAGTATTCATGAGTACCTTCTCCATTACCACTATTTATCACACATGGGCATATACACCGACCAGGCATAGCATTATGACCACCTGCCTAATATAGTGTTGATCCCCCTTTTGCTGCCAAAACAGCCCTGACCCATCATGCACTGTGTATTTTGACACCTTTCTATCAGAACCAGCATTAACTTATTCAGCAATTTGAGCAACAGTAGCTCGTCTGTTGGATCGGATCACACGGGCCAGCCTTCGCTCCCTACGTGCGTGAGCCTTGGCCACCCATTACCCTGTCACTGGTTCACCACTGTTCCTTCCTTGGACCACTTTTGATAGATACTGACCATTGCAGACCGGGAACACCCTACAAGAGTTAGCCATCCAGTGGTCTAGCCATCACAATTTGGCCTTTGTCAGACCCGCTCAAATCCTTACGCTTGCCCATTTTTCCTGCTTCTAACACATCAACTTTGAGGACAAAATGTTCACTTTCTGCCTAATATATCACACCACATAACAGAGGCCATGATGAGGAGATAATCAGTGTTATTCACTTCACCTCTCAGTGCTCATAATGTTATGCCTGATCAGTGTACCTATAAATACTACCAGGTTAAATAATGTATGCAGGGAGCATAGAGAAAAATAAGTAACAAGGATCTGTTAAAGACTCTCCTTTCCTGCTGTTTTTTTTTTCACGCTAGCTATTAACAAACAGTATCTAGAGCTCAAGCACTTTCTAAACCTCCCCTCCTCTGACCCTGCTTTACCTCAGGGAAACACTGAACCCTCTTATTTACTTGTGGCTCTATGTGTATGAGGGTGCTGTGGTGTATTTGCAGTATTGCTGATCACTTGTTTTCCGTCATGTTTTGTTTTGGCACTTTTTGTATGTGTAAAAGTGTTTATTTCTAATTTTGAGCACTCACTCCACCCCTTGTCTTTAGGTGTGTGTATTTGTGTTATATCTCTTTTGTAATTCTTGCACTTGCTTGTCTCGCAGCACTGTATCGTCGTCGGCTCCTGTAACAGCTTGATTATTTTCTGCGTGTACATGTACACTACCTTGGATAAAAGTATTTCTACCTGACTAAATATCTAAATAACTCAGGTCTCACAAACATACAGAGTACAAATATTCTGTTAATATTACATGATTCATAATATTGATTAATTGATTTTGATTGGTCCAAAGGTGTTGATTCGTTTTTCATAACAGCAAAATAGTTAACAGATTTGGAAATAATCTCCAGTGTGAGCTCTTGGTAATAGTCAGAGAGGACCAAGGAAGAATTTTGGTAAAACAAGAAGCTGTGGGGTTGTTTCTCATTACCTTGAAAAAAGAGTCTGGCAAGGAAACAACTGTTTATTGCTGCTATATTGTATGCAGTAATTTCAAATTAAATATACACTATATGGCCAAAGGTTTGTGGACTACAAAACCCAAACTGTTGCCACAAAGTAGGCAGTACACAACTGTACTGAATGTCTTTGACTGTTGTAGATTTACAATTTCACTTCACTGGAACTAAGGAGTCCATGAAGAAATGGTTTGCCAAGATTGTTGTGAAAGAACTCGAGTGTCCTACACAGAGCCTTGACCACAACCCTAATGATCAGATCTTTGGGATGAACTGGAACACCATCTGCAGACCCAGCCTCCTCACCCAACATCAGCGCTTGACCTCACTAATGCTCTTGCAGCTGGATGTGTCCTGTATTAGTCCTGACATGACAGGTACCACACTCTAAGGAAATATAATCAACCTGAATTAGGAAAACATCCTGTCTAGGAAAAATAAATGCTATTATTTGCATAGCAGAATTACCACAGTGTTTAAATCTTCCCAAGTCCTTTCCCGGCTCTGCTATTATATTAGGATGGATCAGCTAATGCAGAAGACAATCATTGCCATTGACACAGGTAATTACGCCACCTGGGCATTTCTAACAAGCTACATAACAGCAGCTGGCTCATTGCTTGTAACTAGCGACTAATGGTGATGGGGATGCTGAAGTTAATATTAAGACAAAGCCTTTGTATTGCTCTCAATATCCAAGGCTAATCTAAAATACTGTTTTTTCTCTACTCTCACTTTCACAGGTAATTAAGTAATAGTTCAGTTGTGTGTGAAATAGGCCTGGCAGTCAGCCACACACAGAGAGAGAGAGCGAGAGAGAGAGAGAGAGAGCGAGAGAGAGAGAGACCGAGAAACCTCAGGAAGCAGAGAATTTTAGCTTGTGCCCAGTAACCTTGGTTTTTTTACTTCAGCTAAATCTATTCACAGCAAAACAGGAGTCACAGATCGAATTCTCGAGTCCCAGAGTATTTTAATTACACAGAAAAGACCAGGAGAAACTGAATATTCTAAAACTTCAAACAATGGCGCTACCCTTGAACGGTGTACCTTGACCAATCCAGTTATTATCAGTTCCACTAAGCTGGCTGAATTCTGCACAATTCCACTGTGGAATTAAACATTCAAAGTTTATGGCCAGTTAAATGTTGTTGTAGTCAGCTAGCAAACCTAGATGTCACAAAAATGTAGTTTAATTAACAAGAGGGACAATAAATGAAACTGTCAGCCCTAGGAATTTCAGATTTGGTCATCACTAATAAATTGTGAATATTAAAGTTACGGCCAACTATCTGAGAGAAAGAGCATGAAAACATCCAGCTAACATAAGCAAGTGAGTTATTTAGCTAGTTATTTCATGATTTTGAAAGGAAGAACTATTAAGACTCTTTAGACCTCGGAGAATTTAAGAGATTATACATTCATGAACAATAAATGAATACAGTAATTGTAATTATATACATACACAGAATTTGTTTATAAGTTAAGTACATGTATTGCTAGTATTATCAACTGATAAAATTGCATATTTCTAAGTTTGCAAGATATATTACTCTAGAAGATATATTGCAATGCATTTTCCTATTCTTGTCCTCAACAATGTTTTGAATAAAACTACTCAAAATTCAATGTCATTTTTCACAATAGAAAGCAACTCATGAATTTAGGCAGTGTTTGCTCTATAAAACTTTCTCTAGCTCTGTGTAACTAAAATTCATTCATTCATTGTCTACCACTTATCCGATCTATTCTCGGGTCACGGGGAGCCTGTGCCTATCTCAGGAGTCATTGGGCGTCAAGGCAGGATACACCCTGGACGGAGTGCCAACCCATCACAGGGCGCACACACACACTCTCATTCACTCATGCAATCACACACACTACAGACAATTTATAGATGCCAATCAACCTACAATGCATGTCTTTGGACCGGAGTACCCGGAGGAAACCCCCGAGGCATGGGGAGAACATGCAAACTCCACACACACGGTGGAGGCGGGAATTGAACCCCCAAACCTGGAGGTGTGAGGCAACCATGCTAACCACCAAGCCACCATGCCCCCCATTGTGTACCTAACAGTGATCAGTAAATATCACGTCAGCATGCTACTGAAGAGCAGTGGGGTAGAAAGTCCACATTTTGGCTGTTGGCTCACTTGGGATCAGAACTACAGAAATGGTAATGTACATTTACTGAGGGATTATTGGGTATTTGGTATTTTTCTGCATGAATTTAGTAGTTCCATTTGAGACTGCACAAATAAGTATGATAACTTTGACAATTTTAGAAATTCTATGCTGGATAAAAAATGTCTTAAGTAAATATTAATATGCATTATAATTCCACTCTTGTATATGTTTCAGATTAAGGGAAGTAGTATGCTACTATTACTATTGACATGGGTGCACACTGGAGAAGGGATTGCATTTAATCATAGCAAAACATCTGTTGTTGAAGCTCCTATGGAGGTTACCCAGTTCAATGGAACTCTTTTTGCCACCTGTGAACTAATACCTGACTCCAAACTTCCCATTGGCCAACCTGAAATATATGGACAAGTTCTCTTCAAACAAATCTTCCCAACAGGCATACTACAAGTGCTGATCAATGCTCATGGCCTGCCCACTGATGACCAGCAAAAGCGAGCTATTCACATCCATCAGTATGGAGACTTGAGCCAAGGATGCATCACTGCTGGTCCACACTATAATCCCCTGGGGGTGGACCATCCTGCACACCCTGGTGATTTGGGCAACTATGTGGCCATCAATGGAACTATAAGGCAACAGCTAAATATGGAAGGGGGCACCCTTTTTGGAGGTCAGTCCATTTTGGGACGTGCCGTTGTGATCCATGAGAAGGAAGATGATTTAGGGTTCGGGTCAAATAAAGAGAGCAAACGAAGTGGGAACGCTGGAAAAAGGATTGCTGGATGTGTCATTGGCATCTCGACTCCTAGCCTGTGGGAAAAACTCACCATGAAAATGGGGCATGATATGAGCAAGGCAGAACATGACACATAGAAGAGGAAGCATGAGAAATGAATGAAGGAAACAAATTAGTAGTGTTTTGAGCATAATAAATACATTCTAATGTAATTTTAGACAAACACAAATGTCACTATCATGGAGAAGTCATGATAATCTTTATACATCAAGACTATTGTGATTTGTTAGCATATCTAAAGAAATAGATCAGCATTTTGGGAAGATTATTCCAGCAAATTTCCCCAGAAGCTTTTAAATGTGGATGTTACTGTTTAAGCCCATTACATAACAGAGAATTACATGAAACTTTGACACACTTTCAGCAGAGACGTTTCAAGCCATAGCACTGAAAGAAGTTCACATATAATTCATAATTCATAATAAACAAAAAGACATTTTTATAACATTTGTAACCAAATATATATTAGCCACCAGTTTTCCTTGCTGGTTGGTGAAATAAACATCTAAAAACTCATAGATAAGAATACAACGTTTCTGTTGGATATATTTCACAGCATTAAGTAGTACATTTATGAATGTGTGAACTATACAAGGAGTGTGTAAACTATCTTAGAAACTCTTAGCTGAAGATATGAGCTTGTAAAAACTCTAATCCAACAGCAGAGGTCCATAAGATTTATGATGTATCCAGCAAACATGAACCTATATACAACCCCAGTTCTCAGTTTAGAAACAAACCAAATGGACAATAAATTAAGGTATAAAACTCAATGTTCTGTGTGCATCTTCATAAGGTCTCTATGGAAGGGATCTTCCATATGGGCAGTGCAAAAATAATAACTGGATCCAATACATAAGTTAAGGAAGAATGTGAGAAGTCAACATCAGTCACTTGTGTGGCCAGGGTCAAGCACAAGATTACAAGGTGTGATCTGCCAATTTGTTGTCATGGTTGAAACACTAGATACTGGTATATTGGAAATTTTTACTGCATTAAACTGTATTTCAGACATTCGGACACTCAACAGCTTGGATAGACTTGACTGTATGTGTGAATGATAAATTTGATAAATACTTGTGTTTGAAATTAGTTTCAAAGACAAAAGTAAATAATTCAGTTAATCTAGGTTCAACTTATTTAGGAGTCAAAATGTATTCTTAACAAGTTATATGGAACTTAGTAGAAATAGTCAACAAGTGTCTGCCTATTTGACAACGTAGATGCCGGGAGTGTGCCAAGCTTCATCAGGAATATTGTTATGAATTTAAAATATAAATGTGCTGTATTTATAACCTCTTGGTCACTGAACAATTTCAAGTCTTACTATATAGTGTATAGTGTACTAAATATACTGTATAGTGGAAAAAGTGTAGTGTAGTGTAGTTGACTATACACTCCAGGCTGGTTAATTCAATTAAATTGAGTTTATTTCTATAGCGCTTTTAACAAAAGTTTAAAGTAAAGTAACTATTTTGTCCCTAATGAGCAAGCCCGTGGCGACGGTGGCAAGGAAAAACCTGAGATGATATGAGGAAGAAACCTTGAGAGGAACTGAGCTCAGAAGGGAGCCCATCCTCATTTGGGTTAGCTTTTCTTGTGAGCATACAGCATGTATTGAAATAACCTTTTTGGAAACAATAGAAAAGTCTGAGTCCCATTAGTCCTTTATTGGTGAGCATCTTGCAGGATTTTGTTCATTTATTTATTCATTCCAAAGCCTATTCCTGGAACACTGGGCATGAGGTGGAAATACAATTTTCAATGCCAGATTGTCCATAGAGGCACTGGTAGTTCAAGTGGTTAAGGCTCTTGGTTGTTGACTGGAAGATCAGTGTTCAAGCCCCAGCACCACCCAGCTGCCACCATTGGGGCCTTGAGCAAGGCCCCCAGCCCACCCTGCTCCAGGGGTGCTGTATCATGGCTGACCCTGCGCTCTGACCCCAACCCCCAAGGATGGGATATGCGAAGAAAGAATTTCACTGTGCAATAATGTATATGTGACAAATAAAGACAACCTAACTTAACACACATTTGCACACTTATTCACACTTTTTTGGAAGTGGGAGGAAACCAAAGAACCCAGAAGGAACCCATATGGACACAGGGAGAACATGATAGATTCTTCAGACAGTAACTCAAACTCATAATTGAACTCAGGAACCTGGAGCTGTGTGGCACTGCTACCCACTGCACTACCATCTAAATCAGTGTGTATCTGGAGCAGTGAATGTCATTTAGCAGCTTTAATTAACTGAGATGATAAACATTTTGATATAAGAGTAGCTGCCAGCAAGGAAGAGTAGTACAGAGTGCAGATTTGGTGTTCAAATTACATGTGCAGTTGTGGGTATGTCTTGAGTGATATACAACTGCATAAATACGTCCTGTGCAAACTGTGGAGAGGAATTCATATTTAAATTGTGTGTTTAAATAATAATAATGTACTAATATTATCTCTATAGCCTTGGTATTCACAATACGTCTTACCTAAAACTTGCCAAATGACCATAAAAGTGCATCTTTTATGAAATATATACCATAATATATGGTAAAACTTTCATTTTAAAGTTGCATGTGCAAGCTCACATAATGCTTGGCCATAATGTCTACTGACCATTCACACATACATACATACATACACACACATATCTCATGAGACACCTGACACAGATTGAGTGGCCTCATTTTCCTCTTAGCTCTAGTGGCACCCCCTCAAACTCAATCATCTCACACTAAGAGAAGAGAATCACTACCTGTCAGTCAGGGATGCTGTTGGCTCATCAGGTCCTGAACAGTGTGTTGGACCCAGCATAGCTGCACAGCTGCACTGTATCAAAGGCCAAGCATTACCAAATACACAGAATTACCAATTATAGATCCATATAAATAATATAAACATCTTAATATCACAAACATTATATTTCCTTTTTAATGGATAATAGATGGAAGACCAACTTTTATGTATAGGTGGTTGTTATTCACCATTAAGATGCAACATGCTGATATATTTCTTTCATTTTCAGATCTTACTTTCCACACACCTAACTGAAAGCACAACCCATCTTAGACTCATACCTGCACTCAGATCTGACAGCGTCTCCTTATTCCTCTATGAATAATTGAACAGTGTCTGTGTGCATCCTCCTGAACCAATGTGCTGTTCTTTGTCTAAAACAACCTTAGAGTGAGTTGGGAATATCCTCCTTCCTGTGGAGTAGCTGTGGCAGGAGACTGACGATCTGACACCAAGACAGTGGGGGCGTGTGATGGGGACGCTGGGCTGATGTGGGGGATGGAGGGTGTGAAGTAGATTGTCGAGTTCAATCGGCATCATATCAACATCTTGATTTCCCCCTGAGCTCGCTGGAGCCGAGACAAGTTAAGCAGTAGCAGAGAAAGGAGTAATGAATTGGGCGGGCTTCTCTTCTGTCATAAACAGTGACTCAGATGATCTGTGGGAGCAATGAAAGGATGACGCAAAGTGGATACTCCCTCTGTGCCTGCAGACATACAAACTAAAGTTGCTACCAAACTTTAGGATTCGAACCTCACATTCATACCTGTTGCTATAACCCTGTGTCTTCTTTACATTACCATAACACTCATTCCAAGGGTTCTCCCCTCTACCTTTTTAGGGTTCAGTGTCTTCAGAATTCAAATGAGGTTCCTTATTTCATCCTTTTGTCATGTGTAGTGTTTCAGCTAAAATAAATCTGTGATCTTGCGTAAATATTTTTTCTTTATGTGTTAAAAAAGGTTCTTTCAATTATCCTATTACTACAGTGGTGTGAAAAAGTGTTGGCCCCCTTCCTGATTTCTTATTTTTTTGCATGTTTGTCACACTTGAATGTTTCAGATAATCAAACACATTTAAATATTAGTCAGAGATAACACAAGTAAACACATCATGCAGTTTTTAAATGAAGGTTTTTATTATTAAGGGAAAACAAAATCCAAAACTACATGGCCCTGTGTGAAAAAGTATTTGCCCCCCTGTTAAAACATAACTTAACTGTGGTTTATCACACCTGAGTTCAATTTCTCTAGCCACACCCAGGCCTGATTACTGCCACACCTATTCGCAATCAAGAACTCACTTAAATAGGACCTGCCTGACAAAGTGAAGTAGACCAAAAGATCCTCAAAAGCTAGACATCATGCCGAGAGCCAAAGAATTTCAAAAACAAATGAGAAAGAAAGTAATTGAGATCTATCAGTCTGGAAAAGGTTATAAAGCCATTTCTAAAGCTTTTGGACTGCTGTGAACCACAGTGAGTGCCATTATCTACAAATGGCGAAAACATGGAACAGTGGAGAACCTTCCCAGGAGTGGTCGCCCGACCAAAATTACCCCAAGAGCGCAGCGACATTTCATCCAGGAGGTCACAAAAGACCCCACAACAACATCCAAAGAACTGCAGGCCTCACTTGCCTCAGTTAAGGTGAGGGTTCATGACTCCACCATAAGAAAGAGACTGGGCAAAAATGGCAGAAAACATCTTGATTATCTCCAAGACTTTTGGGAAAATACTCTGTGGACTGACGAGACAAAAATGTAACATTTTGGAAGGTCTGTGTCCCATTACGTCTGGCGTAAAAGTAACACTGCATTTCAGAAAAAGGACATCATACCAACAGTAAAATATGGTGGTGGTAGTGTGATGGTCTGGGGCTGTTTTGCTGCTTCAGGACCTGGAAGACTTGCTGTGATAAATGGAACCATGAATTCTGCTGTCTACCAAAAAATCCTGCAGGAGAATGTCCGGCCATCTGTTTGTAACCTCAAGCTGAAGCGAACTTGGGTTCTGCAGCAGGACAATGATCCAAAACACACCAGCAAGTCCACCTCTGAATGGCTGAAGAAAAACAAAATGAAGACTTTGGAGTGGACTAGTCAAAGTCCTGACCTCAATCCGACTGAGATGCTGTGGCATGACCTTAAAAAGGTGGTTCATGCTCGAAAACCCTCCAATGTGGCTGAATTACAACAATTCTGCAAAGATGAGTGGGCCAAAATTCCTCCACAGCGCTGTAACAGACTCATTGCAAGTTATGGAAAACGCTTGATTGCAGTTGTTGCTGCTAAGGGTGGACCAACCAGTTATTAGGCTTAGGGGGCAAACACTTTTTCACACAGGGCCATGTAGTTTTGGATTTTGTTTTCCCTTAATAATAAAAATCTTCATTTAAAAACTGCATGATGTGTTTACTTGTGTTATCTTTGACTAATATTTAAATGTGTTTGATTATCTGAAACATTAAAAGGTGTGACAAACATGCAAAAAAATAAGAAATCAGGAAGGGGCCAACACTTTTTCACACCACTGTATAAATAGCCTTCCAATGCATGTATTCTCTGTTGTTTACATTCCTGCTCCTATATATGATGTGTTGCACATTTTCCAATTTACAATACACACATTTTTATACACAAACCCTCCTAAGAAAAGTTAAGTGGACTCCCAGTATTCCATGTGGCTAATTTTCCATAATCACTTGTGGGCTAGACTGGCACAGCGGTGGCTCTGTGCACAGCTTCAGTAGAGCATAATCCAGCCTGCCGTTCCACACAGCTCGCCAACATGACACATCAGATACATCAGCTGGCAAGTTTCTCACCCTCGCCTGGCTTCTCCAGAATTTCTACCCGTATGACTGAGAAGAAGTGTGGCGCTGTGTGTGTGTGTGTGTGTGTGTGTGTATGAATATAGCAAAGTGAGATCAAAAATAGAAAAGCCATGCCTTCTGCAGAATACACAATTGAGTTTTTGGCTTAGATCATGCGTTTGCTCATAAAAGCTGACTGCCAGCTGAGTCCATGGAGAGACGAAATATGTGTGTGTGTGCGTGTGTGGACAAACTGAAATGACCTGGGAAGTAGTAATTAAGTCCTAAATAATTAAAAATAAGCAAGCAAGAGGATGTATAAGAGTAGAAGCTACCTCGTTGCAAGAGAAACAAGTATTTTCAGGATGTTGATTTAGCCCATGCACAAGTGTGTCGATTCAACAGCGCTTCTCTTGTGGCCATCACAGAACAGTAGCTACATGCACAGGGGATCTGCAAGATTCTGAGAAACCAGTGCCACTGTACTGTCAAACACAAGTCTGGTGGAAAAGTTGCATTACAATGTCGCTCGTTTCTGAAATTTGAGTTACAATTTGAGTTACAATTTGTACATGGAAATATTTGTACACATGCATTTTATGTCATGTTTTATGTAGCACCATGGTCCTAGACATACGTTGTTTCATTTAACTGTGTACTGCACCAGCAGTAAATGGTTGAAATGACAAAGCCTCTTGGCTCTTGACTTGACAAAGATGATGATACAACTGAGTAGATCGGTTAATAAGTGTCATGCATTTAAGTTACACATGGAGCATGGGTTCAAGAACAGAAAATGACAATATGCATTTGATGCCTTGACATTTTGAGAAAATATATTTTGATATTTAATTAAACAGGTATACCACATCAGAGTATACAAGATATTTGACATGAACTTAATGTCAGGAGACTAAAAAAACAAAAAGAAACCCTACATATCATCCCATTACAATGACCTTGTCTCTCCCGGCAGAGAAAGCACAGTTCATTTTGCGTTTATAAGGCACATGCATCAAAAAAGCAGAGTGCAGCCACAATCTACATTTGTAAATGTATAAATTAGTGAGTAATTAGCTGTAAACAGCAATAACATTATGATTTGAAACAATTTGACAAGTTTTATGAATCATTTGTGATTCAAATGTAATTTGTGCAAGATCTGTGTTCTTTGACAACTACATCATTTGTATGATACACACAAAAACTTACCTGACCTTTTCTCCAAAAAAAAAGAAAAAAAAGAAAAAAAAGAATAAAGGAGTTAAAAGAAATAAACATACTACAGAAACAACAGGAAGTAGAGAATGTAGAAACTATGTGGTATCAGCAGTCAGGACAACTGTATACTGTAACAGGATGTAGGATACTGTAACAACAGCAAAAACAATGACGATCAGTGCTGAAAGAGTTTCTTAGACTTGTTTTAAGACCCTTTAACCACAATACTAAATTGACAAAGTGTAAACACATGTAAGATATTGAGCTGTTCATTGAAATCTTAGTGTAGACTCTGGTGTGATATATGTACAGTACAGGATGCAGTCTGTGACACATGTGCAAAATAAATAAAGTTCTGAGTGAGCACACAACTTATCCTGTTGTTGATGATAAACTTAAATTATACTTAGTTTATACTCAGGATTCGTAAATGTACCTACTGTAATCCAACAGAAAAAGATGAGTAGAACTAAAGAAAAGACTTAAAAATCACTACAGCATGCACTAGTTTTTAGGCTGCAGGAATATTCCTGCATTTTCAAGATATGGGCTGAAGTATGCACACTTTTCTTCACTTTTAGCTGGATCCTGGATGTTTCATATTTTATATTTGTTCTTATCTACAATATCTGATCGAGATCATTGACTAGATATTAAGGCTTTTTGATGGAAACCATGAAGCATTCAGGGCAGCAAAGAAGAACTGAAAAACTTTTGCTTTAGAGATTTCATTCTGTTATAAGGAACAGAAATTTGGTCAATATTTAAGCCACACTTTCACTGTGACAGCTATCAGTCTCTCCCGATTGATAGTCCAGTTCCCACTTTGATGTGAGAGATGAAGCCGGGGTAGGCTCTTTGGAAACATAGGCAAGACTTGAGAAGTTCTCTCTCAACACATCTTCAGGGTCGGTAGCTACACTTAAAATCTGTCTAAAATCATGAGACATAAAGTCTTCATGTTGGCTTTGGTCACAGATGCGCATTGAACTGAGATGTGGAGAATAATCAGAGATATCAGATGCTGGTGAAGCCAGTGCCATTGCAGCATCTTCACCTTCCTCCACATTCAAACTGCTGTCCACCTCTACAACTTCCCCCTCCTCAACAACAGGTTGCTGCTTTGTGATTGGCTGCATCTTTGCGACTGGCTCCACTTCTTCATCACGCAGCCGCTCCTCTGCCTGCTGCATGATTTCCAGCCCGCAAGTCTCCTCCCTTTGCTCAGAGGTGACAGGTGTCTCCACCTCGTCTCCACCTCCATCTGGATTGGGGCGGGAGTGAGGCCACACGTTCAGGAAGCTGTCATCGCCAGCTGTGTCCAGTTCCCATGGCAAAAACCCTCCACTTCCTGTCCTGTCATCTGAATCAGTCAGGGGGACAAAGAAGATTAATGGTCATTGTTTTAGTGCCATTGCTAATGAAGCAGTGCCCTGTGGGCTAATGTGTGCAATGTGGAGATGGTGGTAGACTCTCAACAACTCCAAGACAGCTCATCTTATAAAATGTCTACATAAAGTAATAGCCTTGATATAAAATAGACTGATGTTAAGACGAATAAAGTCAAGAAAATCAAGACAAAAGCATATTTTTGAATGCCTAAATTGCCTCTCAATAGCAGAAATAGATTTATTTACAGGAGTGCTTTCACACAAGCATATTAAAAACAGCACTGTAATGTGAAGTCATCCATGTAGAGAAGTGATTGACAACCATTCTCTTGGATTACTGAGCCATGTCTGGATGCATGCAAGCAAAAGGTTAAACACTTTCACAGCTCTCTCGAGTATGAGTGAAAAGAGAAGCAGTTCACAGTATGGCTGGCATCCATATTTATGGACCATCCCTTCTCCAAAGACGTTCCAAACGTTGGTGAATGTCAGTGGGCGAGAATTTGCTAGCATTTGCAAAATGCCATGGCATTTGAGAAGGATCGGCCATTTAGCCACCACAGTGATAATAGTGTGTGTGAAGCAGAGGTGCGTTCATGGAGACACATGCAGGACGAGATACAGCGAGTGATCAAGCTAATTATGGCTCTTTAGCATTGAGTTGAGGGCACAATTAGAGAACAGTGGTTTCAGTTACACACAATTACACCCCCTCACCTGCAGGGGGCTGTGAATCAGTCAGCCGTTCACTGGGCACAGGCTGTAAGGGAAGGTCAAGAGAGGAGGGAGGCGTGGCACGCTGACTCTCATTCAAAATAATGTCATCTTTACCTCCTGCTGAACACCAAGACCAAGAGGGGGAAAATAGTGTTATCATTCAATTCTTTAAGATGACTACTTTAGCAGCATGAATGGTTCAGAATGAATGGTTCTATGACGACGAGATGGCATGGACAAAAACAATTGGACTGTACAGGACAGGAGTGTCAGATTCAAATTCTGGAGATCCAATAATGCAATCAAGTAACCCTGATAACATCCTCACTACATCTAACTCTAACATCAGCATGCATAAAATCCTAAACTTAACTTCACAACACAGAATCCTGTCCTCAATACACAAAACCCTAACCTCACTACATCAAACCAGTCCCAGGTGCCAGTCCACTGCACGACACAACTGCAAAAACTCACACACCCATTCACAAACTATAGACAACTTAGACATGCCAATCAATACACACTGGAACAAAACATACCCACACACACAGAGGAAGTGGCTACAGACACTCTGTCATCTGTCTTCATTAGTACCAGCTGTATGCATCACAGTCTAAAGCCATATGCTGCTCACAGGCACATTTCCACTATAGACCCGTGCCATCACAGATAGTAGTTGCTGGTGCTTACACGTTTGATCTGTTTTGAAAGCATGTACCAGGAAACCATATATGAGAAATAAGAAGACTACTATATCAAAAGGGCACAGCAATGTTGTGTCAATTGTCTTGGGAATTATCCTATATACCTTATAATTAAGTTAAAGCAGTGGGGATCATTTTATTTACCAACAAATTCTATTTTCTGGGCAAATTAGTATATCCATTATATACGGGTAAAGTTTGTGTCATGTACTATTAATATGTATTTGCTATAGACATTAAAGTAAAAAAATAAAACAAATGCTATGACACAGTGAGAGGTGGTTTAGTGACGGTTATATTTTGAACAAACATCCAAAGGAGAGAGTGGCAAGCAGGGCTGTTAAAGCATACTTAACTAGATGGTAAATCCCTCTCTCTCAGTCTCTCTCTGTTCATCCCCATCTCTAACCCACACATCCATACATAATAAATGCGGTTATTATTTTTCTAGTGGTGAATGAGTGATGCATAAAAAGCACCATGTTCAGCTCTCTTGGTTTGAAAAGGTCATTGATGTGATGTAGAAAGGCACCTCAGCACCAATTAAAAACTTGGGCTAATTTGGTATGCAGAGTAGGATGGACGCTTGGCACAGCCTGCTGTGCAAAGCGGAATGGATGGATGAGTGGCTATTCCCACCTGGCAGCTGCCCATCCATCCGTTCTCTCTCTGTCTCCCTGTGTGTCATTCTTTCTCTTTCTTTCTCTCTCTCTCTCTCTCTCTCTCTCTCTCTCTGTCACACACACACACACACTACGTACAAAAGGATGCTATTCTTCACAATTAATACAACTTCCTCAATAAAAGTGCCCACACTGTCCCATGCAAATGTGCACCTGCCTGTCTTTTGTATGCATACAAAGGCAGGAGAGTGAAGACACCGGTCTGTGCTCATATTTTGACATGGCCATGAGTCTGTCATCGCAAACACAGCAACTAAACACAAGCTGTCACCTAAAGAGACAGTAACAGGGGATGAACTGACTGGAAAAATGTTTCACACAGTTTTACTACTAAACATTTCTATGCAGATGAATTGCCTGTATTTTTGCACTATGGGCAGGTTGTGCTCTTAATACGTAATGAAATGCTGACATTTCCCATCCTCATGGTCACAATATTCCTCTATTTTCTCCCTGGCATTAACTGGTACAGGCTGTCTGTTTTCACAAGGCCACTCACTCCCTCCCTGCTGCATTTACCTTCGTAGGGCAAGCCGTGAGGCCCTCTGTCTCGTCTACAAATTCCACTAATAACAACACATTCCCCAAATGTGTTCGTAATGTGGGCAATCATTTTTTGTAATGGATGCTTGTCAGCTTTATGGTGGTAGAAAGACAGTCTTACGACAGGCGAGCTTCCCTGGGCCACAGAGCATCGGAGTTAGACTTGGAAAATGGTGAAAGAGACACACTGCCCTCTTGTGGATGGAGACTGAGAGCCCAGTCCTTTTCTATGACAGTGCTTTGGTTGGTAAATGCATTAAGTCCATCAAGGTAATGGCATAGCAGTTCAAATAAAATTTGACATGCATTGATAAACTTAGACAAAGGGCGCTAGTGTCAAAAGCAGTTAGTTCCACAGTGCTGTTAAACAAAAGTATATTTATTGTTAATTCATTCATTCATTTCAAGTAGTCACATTATCCTGGTCAGTGAGACTATCCAGAGAATCCGGGGTGGGAACCCAGTCCATTACAGAGCACCATACACTCATACATTTACATTGTTTTTCATATCTAGGGGCACAGTTAACAGAATTACCCATTAGGCCACTGTATTCCTCTCATCTAAATATTAACCAAACTGTAATAAAACAAAGGCTGTTGTAATATCAAACTGGCGACCCAAAGTTTCCAATTAAATATATCCATAATCATACATTTCAGGCTTGTTCTGTCTCAGCTTGAATGTACTTTCATTACTTTGTCAAATGTGTCATATTGAAAAATGCAGTGTGAAAACATCTAAAGAACATCTATTCCTAACGCACCACTGAGCACATCTCTACACACTTTGGGACTGTCAGTGAAATCAAAAATAAAGTTGAGTCCATTTTTTCCCCACTGAGGTATTCTTGGTCACTGGGCAGATGAACACACTGAGCTATTCCTATATCATCTCTATAACTGCATCATTACCTGTGCAGAACAAATCTGCCCACCCGAACACCATTTAACTCACTGGTAACACCACGGCATCTACTTTCACAGAAGGGAGATCAGATACCTAAATGCGAATGAGTATCTTTGACTTGCTGAGATTGGAATTATTGGTGTATCTAATTATCATGATACAGAAAAGCTAAAGGTTTTATTTATGTTTATTTGCTGCTGATATGTGCTGCATGTGCTTGCACAATTATTTTTCTTAGTAAATAACATAAATTATTTACTAAACTTATCAGCTGCTGACCAAGACTTATAGGATATGGTGAGTTTGAGCAGAAAGGCATTAACTCTATATCATTAGGCTTGAAGTGTGAGCTCTGAACACACACAGATGTCACAGTATGATGGAGTGTTTGTGGAAGGCATTTATGACAATGAAATGAGGGCTGGGTTAGAGGACAGATACTAAGCATCCTGCTAACACATAATAATGAAGCAAAAGCCAGAGGGACAGAAACATACTCCCTAATCCCACTGATATGCTGTAGGTCAGACCTTAACAAAGCAGCAAAGGAAAAGAGAGAAAACAATCAATTTTATATCGGACGTGATTTTCATACAGCAAGGCTTGATATGCAGGCATTGCTAAAGCTGGGCTGAATACAGATGCATATACACTCACCGGCCACTTTATTACACCTGAAAATTCAAGCAATACTCCAGATTGGTTCACACTGACATGGAGGCCACATTAACTTAAATGCAACCATGCAGAGCAGAAAAGAATCTCAGCCCATATGACTTTTGAGGCAGATGGGCTACAACAGCAGAAGACATCATCAGATCTGGTAAATCTTGATATGTAATGGTATGGTCAGAATCTGGTGTCAACAGCATGAATCCATAGGGCCAACCTTGGACAGCATGCATCCAAACAATTTACCTATCATATAATGTCTACTTCCAGGATGATAAGTAATCTCTAAATATTTCCACATACATAATTATGAGTTCATTGCATTTCAATGGCCTCTGTAGTTACCAGATCTGATCCTGACAGAGCACCTTTGGGATGTGGTAGAACAAGAGATGAAGAGATCAAGAGATGAAAGTGTGGCTGAAAATGCTGCAGCATATATATGGTGCAATCATGTCACCATGGACCAGAATCTCAAAGGTATTTTAATAACACCTTGTGGAATCCATGCCATGAAGAACTATGGCTGTTTGGAGAGCAATCCTACAAAGCATTTGTCCTAATAAAGTGACCAGTTAGTGTAGATGAGACTGTTTTTCACCCAGATGTTAAAGTTTTAATAACATTAAGCAAGATATAGCCATACATATTATTTAACATTGCTATATTCATTGCTTGTACTGTGGCTTCAGATCTTCACAAGCACATAGATTGATACATGTGTTTGTATGTGTGGTGTTTTAGTTAACAGATATAGCAACAAAAATATAAGATGAAATGAGTGTAAAACTGCAATTAACAGTTGGCCTATTAGAATGCAGCACTGACCTGGTAAACTCCAAAGCCCTGATACCTCCAGAGTCTTCAATTTCTTCTCAAGCTCAGCAACACGATTCCCCAGAATCCTGTTAAAGGAACATCAACACCAAAGCTGGAGCTGTCAGTCTCTAGACATCCATGCAAAAAAACAACCATACATCTGCAGTAAGCATTTTCAAGTGTGATCTCAGTCCAGAAATACTGTACTGTGCAAAAGCACCCTAAAATTTTTAAAAACACAAATTAAATTTTTATTTTAGGACATCTGCATTACTGAGTCTATAAAAAACTTACAAAAAATATTACAAATATAACTTTTTCAACAAAAAAAAATCTAATTTCATTATATCAGATGGAAATGTATACCGATCATGCATAACATTATGATAATATGCCTAATATTGTGTTGGTCCCCCTTTTTGCTGCCAAAACAGCCCTGACCTGTCGAGGCGTGGACTCTACTAGATCCCTGAAGGTGTGCGGTGGTATCTGGCACCAAGATGTTAACAGCAGATCCTTTAAGTCCTCTAAGTTGCGAGGTGGGGCCTCCAAGGGCAACTTACAGAACTTAAAGGATACCTACTGGACTCAAAGGATGCTAACAAGACTTAATGGATACTTTTGATAGGTCCTGCCACTGCAGACCGGGAACACCCCACAAGTGCTACAATTTTGGAGATGCTCTGATCCAGTGGTCTAGCCATCACAATTTGGCCCTTTTTTGTCTAATGCTGCCTAATATATCCCACCCACTAACAGGTGCCATGATGAGGAGATAATCAATGTTACCTCTCACTGCTCATAATGTTATGCCTGATCGGTGTACATACATACAAATACACACACACACACACACACACACACACATACACACACACACACACACACACACACACACACACACCTGTTAGTCTGGCGTTGGTGCTGAATAACCATGTTCTTTTCATGAATAGTTTCCAGCAGAGCCATGGCCAGAGACTTCAAGTCAGAGAGAGACTGAGGCGTGACTGGAAGACCACATCCATTATCCTCAGACAATAAATCTTGCACTGCAGTGAAATGTGGTTTGTGTGCGGTGTGTGAAAGTGAATATGAGAAAAGAAAGAAGACATGGGAGACAGAAGAGAGCAATCTGAGAAAAAGATTTCCAGTGAAAGACATGGACAGAGCAAACTGAATAATTCACTAATTCTTCACATCTTAGCACTGAAATATTCACTTCAGAGTTACTGTCCAGTTACCCTGTTTGGCAGAGAGCACACCAGTAAGTGCACTGGTATTAGATTTGCCAGTTGTTTTACAGTTCCTTCTCCGGTCCAAGGCATTCTGCAAACAAATATGCACATGTACAGAAGCAGTTTCCTAGAGGAATATGTTTTGCTTCCATTAAAAGCATAAACCTTTAGCCTTGAAATACTTAATTTTTAATTCATACCTTGTATTTCATTATGTTTGTTTTCAGCAGACTGACTTCTTCTTGAACTTGTTTCAGCCTCTCGTGCAAATACCTGGAGTTAAATGAGACATGGCAATGTGAAGTACTAAAACAAATAAAGTTTGAAGGGAAAAATAAAACATTAGATTACTGCAAGTATTTGTCTAGAACATACAGTGCTGCCAGAATTCTTAAAGAAATTATTGTATAATTTAACCATAAAAAAACGTTTCCATTCGAAAAAATAGTTTAATTTAGTTCCAGTAAAAATCACTTATTAGAACTTTTAAAAAAAAAAATATTATCATTCACTCTCGAAATATATATAGGACTGTACTAGTATTATTGACAACACTAATGAATATATAAGATAAATAAAAATAAATTGTAATTCTTAAAAAAACTTTGAATTACTCTTAATCCCTAGGAACTCTTAACGTTTAGAGAATTTAAACATGTTGGCTGCACACATGTAAAGTCCCTCTGACATCCATAACCATGGGGAAAAGAAAACAAAGAAATGGACAGACTGGTGATGACCTGCACAAATCAAATAATGGTTATAAAAAATACATAAGAAGGAAAGAATACCAATTAGTGCTATAAATGATTCAAATCATGTGTTGGTCTGATGAGACCAAAATCAAAATGTATTTTATGTATGGTGGATCAGAGAGGGTTTTGTGGTTGGTGGTTGAGGAGCTTTTGATAATGGAATAATATTTCAGCCTAAAACTTAGTTGCCTCTGCCACAAGGTTTAAACTTGGCCAGAAGTAGAGCTTTCAACAAGATGGTGAGTCAAGCATCAACCAGGCAATGTTAAAGAAACACAAAATCACTGTATGCAATGACCATCTGAGTCTCCAGATTTGGGTTTCAACATTCACAAGCCTTACAATATAACAAAGTTTAAATGTTCTGCAGAGTCTCATTTATAAATAATGAACCTATTCTATATGCACTCTATATTCAGATATTATTCTGTTTGTAGAAGCTGAATCAGAGTGAAATGAATGCTTGAGGTTTGTTTGCAATTTTTGGTAGAGTTCAGCTTCACACTGTACATAATCACACCGAGGCAAACATGAATTGTTGCGAGGTGGTAATAAAATGTACTCTATTATTTATTACTCTGAATAGTGAAAAACTATAAACAAACCTTTTGCAAGTGCTTACAAAAAATCACGGACAGCACTGGGAATATAGGAACAATGCTAAATACATAAAAAAGAAGTCTTAATTTAAAACTTTCTGTGAACAATATTCATCACTTCCTTGCTTTTTTCTCATCTAGCTATTGTGCTCTACTCTTTGGTTCTAGAAACTAGAAGGCTTCATAATAATAAGCAAGGCCTAAATCTCTGGCGCGTTAATGTTTGGGTTACTACACCGATCAGCCATAACATTATGACCACCTGCCTAATATTGTGTTGGTCCCCCTTTTGCTGCCAAAACAGCCCTGACCTGTCGAGGCATGGACTCTACTAGATCCCTGAAGGTGTGCTGTGGTATCTGGCACCAAGATGTTAGCAACAGATCCTTTAAGTCCTCTAAGTTGCAAGGTAGGGCCCATGGAGGCAGAACTTAAAGGATACCTACAGGACTCGAAGGATGCTAACAAGACTTAATGGATACTTTTGATAGATACTGACCACTGCAGACCGGGAACACTCCACAGGAGCTGCAGTTTTGGAGATGCTCTGATCCAGTCATCCAGCCATCACAATTTGGTCCTTGTCAAACTCGCTCAAATCCTCACACTTGCCCATTTTTCCTGTTTCTAACACATCAACTTTGCGGACAAAATTTTCACTTGCTGCCTAATATATCCCACCCACTAACAGGTGCCATGATGAGGAGATAATCAGTCTTATTCACTTCAAATGTCACTGCTCATAATGTTATGCCTGATCAGTGTATAGCAATTTGTAACTGTTACATAAAACACTGCCTGACCTGTTCTCCATGCAAAGCGCATCCACATCCACAATGCGTTTGCCTCCACCACCCAATACATGGTTGAGCTCGAGGTTGAGGCGATCAGCTTTCTCCTTGTATACAGTCCTCTCTGCCTTCACATCCTCCAATTCATCACTCACTGCCTTCAAGCAGTTCTCCAATTCTTCTCTCTGAAACAGGGTTAATATTGCTCTGATGTCAGACACTGTCAGCACTGCTTCAATACTGGTCTAGTTTTATAATTTACCACCGTCAATCTTTTTACAGTTCAATCATCATGTCCCAAGATGTACAGCTTGATTATAATCCCAAATAATGAGTACTGTAATGACACATCTCAGCAGTCATGAAAAGTGAAAGTAGAAGTTTAGAGGTAATATATTAGGTCAAGTCATGTTAGATATAATTGTACTACACTCTTATCTGCTCCATTAGCGTATTACACTTCGTTCTGTCACATGCTGTATTAAAGTTATCCTGAATAGAGTGCTGCAGGAATGGGTCCTAAAACCCGGAAATACATTGGTGCTTTTGCACTTCGGGTTCCATCCTCCTGAAGTCAATGGGGTTTTGATTAAATGCCTGAAATAAAGTATGTGGTTAACACAAATGATATTTTTTACATTTTATTCTATGACAGAAAATACATCAGTATTATCCCACTAAGTTTCTTTTACGTGTCTTGAAAAAGGCAGTTGTTAACAAGTGGTTAAATGGGACTACAGAGGTTGTGGGTGGCATTAAACGTCATCATGCTGAACAGGAAAACCCATCTACTACAGCCTTGTGTTTATACTTGCATCTAGGCATCATTGACTCTTTACCTGCAGTCCGGCTTCCTCCAGCTGCCTGACCAGATCCTCACGCTCATGGGCTGGGAAGTGCCTGATGCCAACTTCATCATCCCCAAGCCTCTGTTTAGTGATTGTCATTCTTAAAAGCTGTAGAGGAAGCAGAAGTGTCAGATTTTTACAGCAGATGGTATAATTCAGCAAAATAACTGTGATCGTTTAATTTGTTAGCAGTTATACTACCACACAAGCCATGCCATACTCAAGTACCTGTGTTTTTGCCCATATGCCATAAGAACCAAGCCAGGGGATATGCTAAAATCAGCACAGACCATCAATTGGTCAAACACAAATTAGCTTATAATCACTTTTCTACTGGACAGCAAGCCTCATAATAATGAATGTATCTTATGAGTCTTTTTTTATAAAGTTTGTGCACTAGTTGTATTTTCACTGATTCAAGATCAGCACAAAGAGCTGTGTTTGGGTCTTGTTTGGTAGAAAAGTGCTATAAGGGTGTGTGTGTGGGTGTGTACCTTGTTGTCACCCTGAGCCTCAGTTAGTCTCTGAGTCAGCTCCTTCAATTCCTCTGCTAACTGCTTATTCCTGTCCCGTGAATCCCTCAACAGCTGCGCAAGATTTACCTGAAAGATATCAAGAGAAAAGGAAGGAGAAGGAGAGAGAGAGAGAGAGAGAGAGAGAGAGAGAGAGAGAGAGAGAGAGAGAGAAAGAGAGAGAGTGAGAGAGAGAGAGAGAGACAGACAGACAGAGCAAGAGAGAGTGAGAGAGAGACAGACAGACAGACAGAGAGTGTGTGAGAGAGCGAGAGAGAGAGACAGACAGACAGAGAGAGAGACAGAGAGATCATATACTGTCTAAGTGGGATATTATAGACCTGTGATAAGTAATGTGCTGTTACCGAAAAATAATCAATGACAGCTGGTGTCTGGTTACTGGTTACTGATACCAACCCAGAGTTGATTATTTTCCTATAATAGCTAGAATAATTGTATTATTCTGTTTATACCACAGCAATTATTACCATTTTTTATTTAATAATGAACAAAACTTGAAAAACAGCTATAATTATTCATTCCCTCACTACCCACTTTTTTTAGTCCCTTTAAGTTAATAAGGCAGTTAGTCATTTTACAAGGCAACTGAAGTAAAAAAAAAAAAAAAAAAATCTCAGAAAGACCTTTAGATAAATAATTGTGTGTTTGTTAATGTGTTGACGTAAAAAACCTACTTTTAGTTGTTTCTATAGAAATGATGATACGTTAGAACGAGTCTTGTGACTACATTTAGCACCGCTGTTAGAGAGAATTACCTGACACTTTATGACCAATCAGCACTGTTTTCTGACTGAACTTTTACTTACACAGCATGGCATTTGCTTTTTTTTTTTTTTCAATCTGAGCACTTCTCATTTCCTTTTCTTAGATTTATGCTTGGATTGTATTCTGTTTTACTTCCAAATTCATTTGGATAAACTTGGCTTCTGGGAAATCATTTTTAATCACAGTTAACCAATCTGTCAATAGGATTCACCTATTTTGAAATTTGATAGGATTTGACACCTGTGAGGATTGAAATCTTTTAGATCACAGCTATTCACTCCAGTATTGTAAGCAGAGTATCAAGTGTTCCCTCCCCCCAACACAATACATGCAGCTCATCATATAATAATTGATTTATGTGTTTTTGCAACCGGAATTGAGAAATCCTGTCTCTGAAACTACTCTGGTGGATATTCTATTGATCTCAGTCCCACCTGGTTGCGCTTCTCTGGTGGCAACGAAGGATCTCCATCCTGAAACACAGAGTACCAGAGTAAGCAACTTATAGTAAAGTTCTCACATTTGTCATTCATATTTAATGTTAGATAATATTTCAAGGAATACTGTCTTTAACATCAATATTGCAAAAAAAAAAAATTCAGCTGGAGTAAGTATGCTTCATAGGACACACAATAAGTTCTCTGTATTTTTTCTTCAGGCCCTGATGTCTCTCACGCAGCTGATTGGCCATCAGCTTGTACTGGTCTCTCTCCTGCTGGCATGTGTCCAACTCTTTGGACAGAATCAGCAGAGCCTCCTTCTTACTCTCCAGCTTACGCTTGCATATCAAAAACTGGAAATAAAAGCAAACAAATCAATTTATTCATGTGTTTCCATTCTTATAGTTTGTCATTCACAGTGATCAATTCACCTGTCGATCTTATTTATGTCAAGTATTCCTGATATGAACTAGCCTGCAGATATATAACTACACAGAACACTGAGTTCAGGCTCAATTTTAATTTGACACTCCTGGAAAAGTAAATACTCTGCTTTGTTTGAGGGGAGGAGATAAGACTCAACCTGTTTCATTTTCTCAGTGCCATACTTCCTGCTTACAGAAAGCCATTCTGAGTTACAAATGGATTACCAGGAGAGCAAACACTAGAAATATCCATTACAAACACAATTAAAAAAGTTTATGTTTGACGCCTCACACCATATGACCAAATGCTATGATCTATTATGGTGTCTGAACAGCATTCACACTCAACTTTATGAGAAATAAGACCACTGCACAGGTTTTCACTCATGTTGTAATGGACATGGTCATGTTTTTTTTGCCTCTAGACAGTGGTAAGCACACACAACCCAGTGTGATATCCCGGTGCTCATCCACATTTACCACGTTTTTCCCACAACTCCATGAATTTAAACTAATCACTGAACACAGCTACATTTACAGCAAGTGAGTCAATATGATACAGTCTTGCCACTAAAAACAAAATAGTTCATTACATACAGCAGGTAGCAATCAGCCACTCTGAATCCTTTAAATGTGGCATCTTTATTTGTGTAGCTTTTGCCCTAGAATTCACTTGACATAACTGTGGTATAGAATAAAACATCTTTACTCACCTTTGTGTGAATAAAAAAATCTGTATAGGATAGCCACTAGTTTACAGACTCAATACAATCTATTTATTAATTATTTATTTATTCACCAAATAACAATATTATTACTGCATAACAACTTAAGGTTTTGAAACTGAAAGAAACAGCCAGTATCCATCCTGTTCTGTACTATGTGTCAACCCATCACAGGGCACAATCAGACACACACACACACACACACACACACACACACACACGCCAAACCCGAAGGATGGGTAGAACACACAAAGTGCAAGATAAATGAGCTAACTTCAAATTCAATGTGCCCCCATAACCAGTATGAAACATCAGTATTTAAAACATTTCTTTGCTTTACTACTTTGGTTCGTAAACTGTTACACTGCTACTACAGCAATTTGCCAATATTTACATTTCAAGAAATGCATAAAATAATGATGTTATACTTTTCACCCATTTATAAGTAGTTGTAATAATTGTTGAACATTTCCTGTAAGGGGAGCTTCTGTGTGCTTTATATCATACAGAACTAATCATTATGTGCCTAAAAACTGTCATATGGTTAAGATTTCTGTGTGAAGTATTCTGTTTTTCAGCTCACGTGTTATATTTCTGTAGGCAGGACATTTGTATTTATGTACACCGATCTGGCATAACATTATGAGCAGTGACAGGTGAAGTGAATAAGATTGATTATCTCCTCATCATGGCACCTGTTAGTGGGTGGGATATATTAGGCAGCAAGTGAACATTTTGTCCTCAAAGTTGATGTGTTAGAAGCAGGAAAAATGGGCAAGTGTGAGGATTTGAGTGAGTTTGACAAGGACCAAATTGTGATGGCTGGATGACTGGATCAGAGCATGTCCAAAACTGCAGCTCTTGTGGGGTGTTCCTGGCCTGCAGTGGTCAGTATCTATCAAAAGTATCCATTAAGTCTTGTTAGCATCCTTTAAGTCCTGTACGTATACTTTAAGTTCTGTAAGTTGCGACCTCGCAACTTAGATGACTTAAAGGATCTGCGGCAAACATCTTGGTGCCAGACTTTTAGCAATCTAGTAGAGTACATGCCTTGACGAGTCAGGGTTGTTTTGGCAGCAAAAGTTGGACCAACACAATATTAGGCAGGTGGTCATAATGTTATGCCTGATCGGTGTATGTTTGTGTCCTTGTCATTGTTATCTTGTAATGTCTACAAGCGAGTGAAATTCCTTGTATAGCCTACACAAGTGTACTTGTCCATTAAAACAGGATACTGATCCTTATTCTAATGTACACAAGGAAGTTTTTTTTTTTAATTTCCCTTGATTTAATTCTTTTGCAACCTATTAGTCAATTCAAAATAAAAGACACATAGAAGGTAAAGTTTTAAGATGGTAAAGCATAAAAATGTCCTATGACAAACTGTAAACACAGTAAACACGCACACTCACTCACACACACACACACACACACACACACACACACACACACACACACACTCTCTCTCACACACACACACACACACACACACACACACACACACACACACACTCTCTCTCTCACACACACACACACACTCACACACACACACACACACACACACACCCCTGCACCTAACGTCCTTGTCAAATCTAACTGTATGATGACGCCGTCGTAAACATATAATATATATCCCTATTTAATATAGAATATTGACTGGATACTGCGTAATTAAAAAAAACCCACAAACAAACTATATCATGAGTTTGCGCATGAAAACAGCTGTTTGTGTTGCGTATCCTGTTCCATATGTTCCAGGTCACCACAGCAGCCTGCACTGCGCTCGTCTCCGAGCGGATCTTAAACACTCACCTCGCTCACTAATCCTTGCCAGTCACTTTCACTTCTTGTAGAAGAGTTCATTGTGGCAGCATTTACCGTCAGCTGATTAATGCATCCTTCATTTGATCTACTAGCCAGCATCATGCAGCAACACCGAAAACCCACCTTACGCTATTTTTTGTGGGGTAGTTCCGCCTTCTCGCCGTTATTTACCGACTGTAAAGACGAGCAGCCAATAGGATAGCTGGGATATGTCACGTGGTAGGATTCGACACCAACCTGAGCCTGAATGACTGATGGGAATTCCAGCTCTTTTCAATAGGAATGGGCGATACCACTCTCCAAACATGAGTCATGACAAATTGTTCAAGTCATGTTAACGGACTTTTCCGATTTTTTGTTATCAGAAAATACACCGATCAGGTATAACATTCTGAGCAGTGACAGGTGAAGTGAATAACACATTATCTCCTCATCATGGCACCTGTTAGTGGGTGGGATATATTAGGCAGCAAGTGAACATTTTGTCCTCAAATTTAATGTGTTAGAAGCAGGAAAAATGGGCAAGCGTAAGGATTTGAGCGAGTTTCACAAGGTCCAAATTGTAATGGCTAGACAATTGGATCAGAGCATCTTCAAAACTGCAGCTCTTGTGGGGTGTTCCTGGCCTGCAGTGGTCAGTATCTATCAAAAGTCTCCATTAAGTCTTGTTAGCATCCTTTAAGTTCTGTAAACTGTGAGGTGGGGCCCATGGTAGCCCATCAACTTACAGGAATTAAAGGATCTGCTGCTAACATCTTTTTTTACATTTTATATTAGATAGTATTTTAGATTTCAAAATTACAGATTACAGATTACAAGATTACAGATCAATCTGTTTATTGAATATATAGCATATTTACTGAAAAAGAAATATTATTTAAAGTGTCAGTAATGAAAACGTTTCGTGTGAAATTTCCTGTTGGCAAAGTGTCTCTTAGATATTATTATGTTTTAATACTATAAACCTGAATAGATTCTTTCAGTGTTTTTGTTCTTTGTGCAACTTTTTTTCAGGAAGCCAGCTTTATGTTTATTATGCCAGAAGCATATGGCTGAGTGACATCAAACTTTGGTGAGATTTTGAAAGCATTCAGTTATATATTCAACCCATTTTAAATGAATGAAAATGATGAAAATGATAGGCTTCATACTGAACATAATGTGTGGACATTTCCAAGGATTTGCACCAGACTCCTGGACATATACAGCCTTCTACAGAGTGCCATCATTATGCTTCAGACCATCCACTAGAGGGAGAACTAAACATGTGAGATAATACCAGCAGCAGGAAAAGCAAGAAATCTGCCATTGTACTGTTAGTGTGCACTGAGGCACTACTGCCAGATACCTTTCCAATGTCCAATGACATTCACATTCAACTGATTAAATAAAGAATAAAGCATATCCAACATTCATTAAATGGTCTGCTTTCTTTGTAATATGTTCATAACAGAATTTATTATAAAAAGAATTCTTCTTTTAAATTCCTGCCAGTGAAGACATATTTGTAATTAGCTTGTATGACAGCAGTAGTCATGTTTGACACATGTGAACCAAAGAGGGCTTGGGCTGACCGTGTTGTGATAACGTCAAATGAGACATATTGGCCCAAATCTGCAGTAATTTTGAAAAATTTCAAGCGGAAATTTAAATGGATCTTAAAGGAACAATCCTGCAACATCAGAATTGTCAGATAATACAGAATGCTTGTCAACAAACAGTCAGTGTTTCAATAAGGATTACAATTAGAAAATTGTAGAGGTTGATAGCATATTGGGATCAGCAAAAACTTACAGGTGCATCTCAATAAATTAGAATGTCGTGGAAAAGTTCATTTATTTCAGTAATTCAACTCAAATTGTGAAACTTGTATATTAAATAAATTCAATGCACACAGACTGAAGTAGTTTAAGTCTTTGGTTCTTTTAATTGTGATGATTTTGGCTCACATTTAACAAAAACCCACCAATTCACAAATTAAGATTACGATTTTACGATTAAGATTGCTCAACAAATTAGAATACTTCATAAGACCAATAAAAAAAAAAAAACATTTTAGTGAATTGTTGGCCTTCTGGAAAGTATGTTCATTTACTGTACATGTACTCAATACTTGGTAGGGGCTCCTTTTGCATTAATTACTGCCTCAATTGGGTGTGGCATGGAGGTGATCAGTTTGTGGCACTGCTGAGGTGGTATGGAAGCCCAGGTTTCTGTGACAGTGGCCTTCAGCTCATCTGCATTTTTTGGTCTCTTGTTTCTCATTTTCCTCTTGACAATACCCCATAGATTCTCTATGAGGCTCAGGTCTTGTGAGTTTGCTGGCCAGTCAAGCACACCAACACCATGGTCATTTAACCAACTTTTGGTGCTTTTGGCAGTGTGGGCAGGTGCCAACCTTGTGAACCAAACTTAGAGACCATTTTGAAGGCTCAGGAAACCTTTGCAGGTCTTTTGAGTTGATTAGCTGATTGGCATGTCACCATATTCTAATTTGTTAAGAATTATTTCTATATTCTATATATATTATTTCTATATTCTAATTTGTAGTGAATTGATGGATTTTTGTTAAATGTGAGTCAAAATCATCACAATTAAAATAACTTTAATTTTTTTTTTATTTTAATAACTACTTCAGTCTGTGTGCATTGATTTTATTTAATACATGAGTTTCACAATTTGAGTTGAATTACTGAAATAAATGAACTTTTCCATGACATTCTAATTTATTGAGATGCACCTGTATATAATCAAAAGATATATAAAAAGACAGCAACCCCATACCAACTACCAGTTTAAAAATTATAAACAGTAACTAACTGTGAACATTAAAATTACATTTTGTGAATGTTACACAGCCAAACCCTGGTTGTAAAATATGTACAGAGATATCCAGCACCAGATAATTTCTATATACAAAGAATTTTGTATGCTCATCTGATAGTGAGTGTATGCCCATAGTGTGTTCACTTCACCATTACAAGTTAGCAGAAGGTCAAAACAGCAAACTTTGGTGCCAGCTTATTAAACAGGGTGTTGTAATCACAGCTAGAGGGATAAACCTTACTTTATATTCTCAGAGAACTATCAGACAAGGAGTATATAAAAAAAAACTTTAACAATGCATTAAGGTGTATCAAACATTCATAATCACTAGGATGGTGTTTTTAAAAAAATATAATCTAAAAAAAAACGGGAGACATAATTATGCATTTTGAAAGTGTCTTTCATGTCTCCGGGATCTCAGGCATAAATTCCATCGCAGTAACCCATCCTCTCTTTTTGGCAATTATGAAAGCAGTTTCAAAAAGGTCAGGGAAAATCGTCATCAGATCTATCATCTTGGCATCTTCAGAACTAATGAGACAGAACAAAATTAATTAGCTGTGGCAGTTAAAAAACAAAATCATATCAGTAAGGTATATTTTCTGTACAACTCACTAATGCTCAAGCATGTTCCTTATGAAGCGCAGCAGGCCAAGTGTGTTCTCTGGGTAGGGCTTTTTCTTATCATCAACTTTTTGCACAAGCTCAGAGGGCAACTGTGGAGAAACAAGCATTATAGAAAGCCAAATAGTTTAATGATGCACAAACAAGTAGTCTGTTGTAGTCTCATGAATCACATTTGCATGATAAAATCATTAATGCAGGCTACTGCATGATATACACTCACTGGGCATTTTTATTAGTATTTTATTAACAGTATACTAATATTGAGTATGCCCTCTTGTTGCTCTGAAAACAGCCTTAATTTTTCATGGCATGGATTCCACAACATTCTTTTTTTAGATTCTGGTCCTTGTTGACATGACTGCATCACACAATTCCTGCAGATGTTTCAGGTGCACTTTCATGCTGTCACAGAGTGATTTACTACAAAACAGGATGCAAAAGCAGAAACAGTTATGAAGGCTAGGTGCATGCAAAAAACGAAGGAAAACACAAAAACAGGGAATACAAAATCCAACAAAACAATCAATAAAATTGGTGTTCAAAAGTCAGCATCCAAAAACACATGTAAAGCAGGCAAACGGGTCAAAACAGCCATATCCATGATAAGCTTAATTCAGAATCATAAGAGCAGGCAAAGTCAAAACCCAGAAAACACTACACAAACAAAACGGTTTAGCATAGTCACAAATCACAATAAACTGAGAGTTTACCTCACAAAGAGGCACTGTAACATAGGAGCTTAAAAAGAAAAAAAACCACACACATAATAGGAACAGGTGAAATACAGTAAAGTGAAGTGACAAAGAACAAGAAAGCACTGGTGGTTGCCAGGAGTTGATGCCCTCGGTGTCCAAATTGAATGTCCGCTTTTAAACATGAGCCATGACTTTGCATGCTGTGACAATTCCCCACACCATCACACCACCTCCACCAGCCTGGACTGTTGACACAAGGCAGGCTGTTGGTACCTAATTCAGACCATCTGTGAGCTTCAGCAGAAGTTGGTTTTAATCATACCAGGCTATGTTTTTTCAGTGTTCATCTGTCCAATTTTGGTGACTCTGTGCCCACTGCAGCCTCAGCTTACTGTTGTTGGCTGACAGAAGTGGAACCTGCCCGAGTGCATTCTGAGATGCTTCTCTGCTTACCACATGAAGTCTTTCTGTCATCTCAAACTAGTCCAGTCATTCTCTGCTCAGATTTCTCATCAGCAAGGTATTTCCATCCACAGGATCACTGCTCACTGGATGTTTTTTCTTTATTGCAACTTTCTGAGTAAACTCTATAGACGGTTGTGAGTGAAAATTTCAGGAAGTCAGTAGTTCTAGAAAAACTCAAACCAGCCCATCTAATGACAAATCATGCCATGGTCAAAATTGCTGAGATCCCATTTTTCCCCATTCTGATGGTTGATGTGAACATGTCTGAAGTGGCTGGTTGTATCTGCATGATGCACATTGCACTGCTGCCACATGATTGGCTGATTATATAATTGCATGAATGAATAGGTGTACAGGTCTTCCTAGTAAAGTGCTGTGACCTATTAAACCAGTGTTAATGTATTCATTGATAGCACTTTTGTTCATCGCTCTGGATAAGGGTATCTGCCAAATGCCAGAAGTGTAAATGCAAATGTAAAGAGTAAAATCTGGTTGACTCACTTTTGCTTTCCAGTCTGCAAAGACCTTCCCTGCTGTAACAGCCTCTATATCAGAAAGTAGGTCTGGATCAGCACTGCGGCAGTTCCCCACTTCCTTTTCATTCCCCAGCATTCTTAAGTAGTGAATTTTACTACAAATTTTAGATAAAAAAGCAACATACCAAGGTAAAATTTGTTTGCAATGTATTTGCAAAAAGTAACTTAAAATGCAACTTGAATGTAATAGTAGAAGTAGTAGTAGCTTTCGGCTGCTCCCTGTTCGGGGAACAGCCTGTTTTTTGTTTTGTACAAACATTCAGATCAACACATAATTTTGTAACAATCAAAATGCAAATCAAAATTGGCTAATTTGTCAAAACCCAGGGTTAATATTCATCCATCATAAGCACTGCTAATTTGGTGCATTCAATTGTAAATACTGTAGCTGGAAATATGACATCAATTTTTTAAAACTGGACTGAAAATCAGTGTATTCAGTGCAAATGTATCCAAAATATAATAATAATAATAATAATAATAATAGTAATAATAATAATAATAACTTAGTTATGTCTTACTCTTTATTTGGCCAAAAGAATGGGTGGCGAAGGGTTTCCTCTACAATAGGTCTGTCCTTTGGCTCATGACTGATCATCCACTTCACCAGGTCCTTTGCCAGTTCATCATCCAGGTGTTCCAAAGAGTACTTCCCATCAAGAATGTTACTCTCACATCGAGCGCCTGTGCCAAATGGATGATGTCCATGAGACAGGATGTAATATATTAACATTCCTGCAACCTAAATGTGTTTAGAGATAAAACAGTTAGAACCAAAAGCTTTTTAATATCTATTATGGATTACTAATCAATATTAATAATTAATATACTGTACCTGAACATCAGAACTCCTCTTGTATCCACTGTTACTGTCCTCTTCAAGAGTTTCTCTGGCTTTCCAGTACCTTGTTCCAGCAGGAGAAGTGCGGCAAGTCGTCTCTCCCACCTTCAGTCTTCGACTTATGCCAAAATCTGCTAGTCTTGCTTTTCCGGTTATATCTGTTAAAAAAGTAATAACATTAAACGGTCAAGTGAAAAATTTGCTAAGAATTTGTGATGAATTATGTCAATAATTACAGACAGGACTGATAATTAATATGATTCCTACCAATCAGAACATTTTGAGGTTTGATGTCTCGATGAAGCACGTTAGTATTGTGGCTGTGAAGAGCATTTAGGCTATAGAGCACTTCTTTTACTATTTTCTTCAGGACCTGTAGCTGCTGAGAAGTGTCTTCAGGCAAATGGTTTTGAATGTATTCCTCCAGTGTGTATTCACAAAGTTGAAGAGCAAGATATCCAAAATTTTCATCCTCTGCAAAGTCCACATAGCGCACAATACAAGGATTATCAAGCTGAGGAAGCCGTAAAAATTGCTCTTCATTTTTCAGGTCTTGATATTCTGACCTGTACATCCGTTTGACAGCTACCTCAGTGCCATCATCTCTCAGACCAAGAAAAACACGAGTTCCATCACTTCCTTTGGCTATCTCAAATTCAGAACTATTGCCAATTGTAAGATTCCCCAGGCGATAAACCTTACATGCTTTTATGCTAGCAAGTTTTTCTAGCTTGGGCTTCCATCTTTGGCTCAGTGAAAGCCATTTTCTTTTTCCTGGTGATTCCTCAGTGTGTGTTGCATATGGATGCAGACTGGAATCTGACACCTGAACTGACGTCTTTGTAGTATTGGAATCTTCTTTTGAGCTAGTATCTTGTTGATTGTCGTTCTTTTTTTTTTTCTTCTTCTTTTTTTTCTTCTTTGATGACACGCTGTCTGCTGCTTCACCCAAGCAATCTACAGTCCTCATGCTTTGCGGAAATCTGAGATTTGTGTCCAGTAGTCTCAGTTTCTCTTTAACTGCATCATCTGTTCCTATATCTACAGCAATAAGAACCCTTTCAGGCACTGAAGTTACTCCACATGAGTTAATGTGCTCTGGGACAAATTCATGTAGAGCAGCAAATAAACGGTAAGTAAGAATGCTGACCTCAGTTGAGCAGTTGGTGAGAGGCATAAGTGCATTGCATAATTCTTCAAGCACATCAGACTGAAGACTATCAGCAGCAGGCTTTTGCTTTAAAGACTTGTCCATAGTCACACAAAGAATACTTAGTATTAGGGGATTAAAGATATTTCCCTGCACTGTACTAATTGGCAGTAAATATTTGATTAAAATGGGTATGATCGCATTAAATATTTGAGGGGAAATTTCTCTCATCATGCAAATTACAGCGTGTAAGCAATTTAATGCCTGTAGCCTATGTTCATAAGGAATTCTGGGAAAGCGTTTGATGAATCCCTCGATGTAGATGTCTGTTTTCTTGGAGTCTTTCAACCACTTTATGCTACTCTGTTGATACAATTCTATTGATGGGCCCACAACATTAAAATATCCTTCAAAAAGTAGAATATGGGAAAAAGGATGTTCCTCAAAAAAATGTTCCCTACAGTAGTTAAAAACCTCTGGCTGAGTTTTTCTGGGAACCATAGCAGCAAATTTAAAAAACATCCTGCATTTCTCTACCACTTCATTTCCTGCATGTAGTTTATTAATAAGATTCTCTACTTTCTGATCCAAATCCGGTTTTACCCCATAATTTCTTTCAGGGACTGCACCAGCTTCTATAAGTGCTTCGAACACATCCAGTCTGTCATTACTGGCAGCAAACTGTAAGGGTGTAAAAGCTTGTTGTTGATGACCATTTGGATTAGCTTTTGCAGCTATTAAGATTCTCACAATATTCAGTGGAACTCCTCGAGTATTTGCAGCATAGTGCAGAGATGTTAGGCGATTTGCGGATAGTATGTTGGGATCCGCTTTTTCTCTCAGAAGAAAGTTACAAATCTTTTCATTCCCACATACAGCTGCTGCTGTCAGGAGGGAAACGTCATCATTCCAGATTGCTGAAGAGTACAGTCCATTAATATTGGATTCACCAACAAGTTTCTTTAATTTCTTTGCTTTGTTGTCAATAATGCACTGTATTAACGGATGTGTTTTCCTTGGCTTAAGTTCATCAGGAACCGGGACTGGAATAGGAATGGACCACTGTATTTGGAATGCCATTGCTTGTAAATGTTCTGTGGAGATAAATTGTGGTGGCATGGGTTATCACTTCAGCTTTATCATTTCACATTCATACATTTTACTTTCAATGAGAGCCTGCATGCTACTGTAAAAAACACTTATTTATAGACTGTATAGACACTTATTTATAGTTCTGTGTGATAGGAAAATATCAGCGAGAATCAAGGGGAAGGTGTACAGGACAGTGGTGAGACCGGCCATGCTGTATGGTTTAGAGACAGTGTCACTGAGGAAGAGACAGGAGTCAGAGCTAGAGGTAGCAGAGCTGAAGATGTTTAGGTTCTCTTTGGGAGTGACAAGATTGGACAGGATTAGGAACGAGTACATCAGAGGGACAGCTCATGTTGGACGTTTGGGGGACAAAGTTAGGGAGGCCAGATTAAGATGGTTTGGACATGTTCAGAGGAGGGAGAGTGAGTATATTGGTAGGAGAATGTTGGACATGGAGCTGCCAGGCAAGGAGGAAGGCAAAGAGGAAGGCCAAAGAGGAGGTATATGGATGGAATTAATGAGGATATGAAGCTAGTGGGCGCAAGTGTTGAGGATGCAGAAGATAGGGATAGGTGGAGAGAGATGATTCGCTGTGGCGACCCCTGAAGTGAAAAGCCGAAAGAAGAAGAAGATAGACACTTATTTATAGACAGTATGAATAAGCAGAATTTGTTTTCTGGCTTGACAAATATAAGTTAAAATCCATACTATTGTTATTTTGACTCATTACGTTAATGGGCCCTTGCACTAGAAATGTTTGACCAACTTTCATCATTTCTTTCGAACCGGTCAAAACCTCCACTGTATCTCCACTTCCTCTAAAGCTTTCTGCACTCTTTCATTTCTTCCTGGCTCCTTTTCCTGCCATCCTAACCCTAACACACTTAGCCCGAGACACTTTCCACTCCTGACCAAGTGCTCCTGTCCATATTCTCCTCAGACATGACTTCTGCAAGGAATAGCTTGAAGCTTCTGCGCAAGATCCTCGTAAGCTACACAACATTTTCTCTTCACTTTTCAACCCACCTCTTCACCTGCTTTGTCCTCCCTGACTGCTGAAGACTTTGACTCCTTTTATGATGAGAGAGTTGAGAAAATCTGCCAGACCTTCACTTCTACCCCTATCACCTATACATTACACAGCCAGGATTCCCCTACTCCTTCATTGGCACATATTTTAACCCTAGCAACAGAAGATATCCTGCAAGTCATCCTGTCCTGCAATCCTACCACCTCTCCACTTGATCCAATATCTTCCACAATGTTCCAGGCCATCTCGCAAAACCACCTGCCCTTCACGACTACAATCATCAGTGGTTCCATAGCATCTGGTAATGCACCAACTACCTTCAAGAGAGCAAGGCTTATTCCCATACTAAAGAATCCTGCTCTGGATCCCTCTTGCCACTGCTATGCTGATGACATACAACTTACCTTCTTCCCTTCCTCAAAAACCATAGCTTCTGCTCAGATCTCAGCCTGTCTGACAGATATATCATCATGGACCCCAGCTCATCAGCTGAAACTCAAACTCAGGATCTTGCGATCTCTCTGGACAACTTGCTGATCTCCCCTTCGGCAACTGCTCACAACCTTGGGGTGTCCATGGATAATTAACTGTCCTTTTCCTAGCACATTACTCATTTGACATGCTTATGTCAGTTTACAACATCAGAATCATTCTGGCAATTTTTATCTGCTCAAGTCGCTCAGGTGTTTATTTTGAGACTGGACTTGTCAGGCTTTTGGTGTCTAGTGCTCTTTTAGTGCTCTTTATAGGGCTCCGGGATCTGCCTTTTTCTCCTCGGGAGTTTCTCCTTCTCTTTGTTTTTGTTTCGAGTCCCAAGTTTCCCTCCCGAGTTTCCCTTTCGAGTTCCGAGTTTCCCTTTCGAGCTTCCCTTTATGTTTTGTCCTTTTCATTGTATTTTCATCCCTCCGATGATGATCTGGATCTGAGGAGCCCTATAAAGAGCACTAAAAGAGCACTAGACACCAAAAGCCTGACAGAAAGATCCCAACCCCTTAACCGAGAGACAAAGAGACTTAAATACCCACACCCGAATGAGACACATGTGAAAGCAATACACTAATTGCACAGGCGCAGGAGCTTCACGAGGACCTCTAGCGTCCAAAAACAGAACAGCCCAGAACCTGACAGGACTACTGTAACAGTCTGCTGGTAGGCAGATTTAAAACACTGATGTTTGCCTCCAAAGCCAAAAATGGACCAGCACCCTCTTACCTCAAAGCTCCTATCACTCCGTGCACTGCACACCCTAAGATCTTCTAGTACTGGGTTCTCGACTGGTACTACTTGACCATTTCTCAGGGTAGGTATGCATCAAGACTCTTCTCTGTTCTGGCACCTAGATGTCTGAACAAGGGGTAAAGACCTACCTCTTCCTGAATACTTACAATTGCACTTACTTTTTACTATTTTTCTCTGTTTGTTTATTTGTTTAAAAAATAGATTATTTGTGTGTTATATTACGTACCAACAGAGATTTAGACTCACTGTATACTTAGTCTGCAACCTAGCAAACCAGTATCAATGTATTCATTGATAGAGAATTCAAAACACTTTTGTATATTGCTCTGGACAAGGGCATCTGCCAAATGACATAAATGTATAATGTGCCAGGGTATTTGCCTTTTACAGCAGGAAAGCTTAGCCATTCTCAAAATTCAATAACTCAACCTGAATTCACCCAGTGCTTGCCATAATCAAAGAATCTTGTTGCTGAGATACATGAAAATATGATGAGCTGGAAAAAGTTGCACACATTTTTGTCTTTTGACTAGTATAATACAAATACGTACCGACCAGGCATAACATTATGACCACTCGCCTAATATTAGTGTTGGTCCCCCTTTTGCTGCCAAAACAGCCCTGACCCATCATGCCCTGTGTATCCTGACACCTTTCTATCAGAACCAGCATTAATTTCTTCAGCAATTTCAGCAACAGTAGCTCGTCTGTTGGATCGGACCACATGGGGTAGCCTTCACTCCCCATGTACATCAGTGAGCCTTGGCCACCCATGACCCTGTCACCAGTTCACCACTGTTCCTTCCTTGGACCAATTTTTGATAGATACTGACCACTGCAGACCGGGAACCCACTAACACCAAAAATATTACCAATATGAAGCGTATATGAACTGTATGATGCTTACAAATAATGTCAAGGGTCCTCACAGGAAGTCGTGCCACCAAGCTTGGGCTAAAAAAAAAAAATAGAACAGACCATACAGGCCACCAAAAAAAAAAAAAAAAAAAACCGCGCGAAAAATCACGTAGCTTTTGAACTGATGCCGAAGGCAACATTGGTATCGTGGGTTGACTCTCTCCAAACAGCTTTCACTGACTGAAAAACATCGTACAATATTCGGAATGTGTTTTAACTCGTTTCTTCGCTTGGCATTACTCTGACGTAAACAGGTTTTGACGCAAACAAGTCGGCTCCCGGGCGCAGTTACCATATCCAACCTGAACTGCGTAAAGGAAGCGCCAAAATATGATAAAACTAACAAGGTTAATAATAAACAGAGGAAAAAAATGATTTATAATAAATATTAAGAAATATATTAAGATTAATTGTCAGAGATTATTGTGTCGGTGTCTTGCTCCTACTCACTTTAGTTTTTCAAACTGTCAAGTGCAATAGTTAGTACTTGAGTAGTAGTTACACAACATTAACAGAATGAACTGAACAAACTCAAGAAAAAAAAAAATCAAGATAACTAAAATCGGTTTTTATAAATAAACAGTAGTATCGAAAACAGTAATGTATGGCCGCCCTCCCTCAACAGTCATAATTAGAAAAATCCTTATAATAACTTTACTTACTTCTTTTCGGCGTGTCATTGGGTTGTGTGATTCACAGTATGAATGAGGACAGTACTGAAAATGGCAGGCGTCTGCATGTCCTTTTCTTTAAAGATGATAAAAGGACTAGGAGATGATCTTCCTTCTACTGTAAGAAACACGGAAACACAGCCGGAGACCAAGGCAGAGAACCGAAACCTAACCTGGACCAATCAGCTGTGAGCAAAGTAATACGAATCTGACCCACAGGAGTAAAGCGCGGTTTTAGGTTTGATATTCACCAGACATTCGCTATCGATCGCCACTGTTCTATAGAGTCGACAGTGTTACAAAGATACCTCTACCACGACTAGTTTTAACAATATGCAACAACTTTATATCGACATGAAAACTATTTTTCAAAACGGCCTAAGCGTTATTGTAGCAGCATATTTAAACCGGAGAAAGTGTTGATGTACTACTGCAGTGCTTGATGCGTAAGGGACCGTCTCAAAATTCCACCGACTTGGTTTAAAACGACCAATGTATTTTAATTAAAGTGACTTTTACCATATACAGTAACACATTGTCAAACTGTAAAGCTTGTATTACTCATAGTGATTTACTACAGGTGAAAAAATCCTTTTGTTGAATTGCATTAATTTTTTAAAGAAAATATTTGTGTACTGTACATACAGTAAGGGAGATATTGCCAGAATTTCAGCTGTAGTAAGTCAGTCTGGCCACTAGGAAAGCACTACAACCTTTGGGACAAAAACATCCTTTTGGGGGATCTCCCATGGTGCGTAAAGCATTACATTCGAGATGGTGGTGGTCTGGTGCTAACAAATTTTCAGTTTTATTACTGGGCTGCACACATTCATAAGATATGGTGCTGGGTTGAATCACCTCAATTAGCATGGGGTAAGTTAGAAGCTCAGTCATGTTCTCCCTCATCCTCTATATCTGCTCTTATATATTCTTCTCTTCCCATCAAAATTCCTTTGTATGTTAAAAATTCTGTTAACACCAAATTTTAGGAAACGTTTCAAGTTTGTAATGGCTTCTCCTTTAGGTCCACTATGTAACAATCATCTTTTTCCTCCCTCATGTCTGGATTCTTTTTTTCAGTGTGGTATAGCAATGGTATACACTGTTTTCTTGACTTATACTCAGAGGGATTTTTTGTAACACTTTTGCTATCATCACTGTATGGGCTACCTGCCAACCACCTTTATAGATTTTTTCAAGTTAGGCATTTTGTTCGAAAATGCTTTCCTAATTTTCCCTCATCTCCTCCTCACCAACAATGCGATCAAACTAACCAAAACAGGCTGCTTGCATTTCTCTAAATATAATCTGTCTCAAATTTACCCAGATGTTGAACACAAATGTGACAGATGCTCTCACTCACAATGTCACCTGAGTTACATGTTTTTCCTCTGCCTAATACTATATAATTTTGGTCAAGTTATTTCACTACAGTGTCCACTATTCTGCGAGTACATTTGCAACCTTGCCCATTGATTGCTATCTTTGGACACGCAGATGAGGCATCTCAGTTAAACTCTATGCAAAATGAAGTTATTAGTTTCACATCATTGTTGGCCAGACAACGTGTTCTCCTACAGTTAAAGCCCACTGTCCCACCTTCTCACTCACAGTGGCAAAACGATAGTGTTTTTCCTTAAGTTTAAGAAAATTAAACATACAGTAAGCGGTAACACTGCCAGGTTTTTCACAAATGACAACCGTTTCTTTTATATTTCACAGGCCTTCAGGATCTGCCATACTAGGTGTTTTTTTTCTTCTGTTGTAAAACTTTACATGAGTGTGTGTTTGTTATATTTGTCAACTAGAACACAGAACTACAGTATCATGACTAGTTTTAATATAAAAATGAGCAATGCATTAGCATGATCAGACATTCACAATCATTATTTTAACATACACATAAATATTTTTTATACATTTAAAAAAAAAGTCCTTTTAATTATGCATTTTGAAAGTGGTCACGTCTCCTGGATCTCAAGCATAAATTCCATCGCAGTGATCCATCCTCTCTTTTTGGCAATTATGAAAGCAGTTTCAAAAAGGTCAGGGAAAATCGTCATCAGATCTATCGTCTTGGTATCTTCAGAGCTATTGAGACAGAACAAAATTAATTAGTGACAGTTCAAACAAAATCATATCAGTAAGGTATATTTTCTGTACAACTCACTAATGCTCATGCAGATTCCTTATGAAGCGCAGCAGGCCAAGTGTGTGCTCCGGGTAGGGCTTTTTCTTACCATCCATTTTTTGCACAAGCTCAGAGGGCAACTGTGGAGAAACAGGTATTATAGAAAGCCAAATAGTTTAATGATGCACAAACAAGTATTCTGTTCTCTTTTTGCTCTGAAGACAGCTTTAATTATTTATGGCATGGATTCCAAAAATTTTTCTAGATTCTGGTCCTTGCTGACATGACTGCATCACACAATTCCTGCAGATGTTTCAGGTGCACTTTCATGCTGCAAATCTCCCAATCTACAACATCCCAAAGGTGTACTACTGGATTCAGATTCAGTGACACGGCAGGGCAGAACTTTTGCTTTGTGACCTGGTACAATATAAAGTAGCCATTAGAAGATGGTAAACTGTGGCCATGAAGGGATGTAGATGGTCAGCAACAAATAGGTTGTGGCATTCAAGTGATGGTTCATTGATATTAACAGGCACAAAGTGTGCCAGGAAATAATTCCTGTCATGAAACAAACTCACAGAGGTAGGTGATGCAAAAACAATACAAAACAGGATGCAAAAACTGAAACAGTCACAAAGGCTAGGTGCACGCAAAAAGGAAGGGAAACACAAAAAACAGGGAGTGCCAAAATCCAACAAAACAATCAAAAAAATTAGCAACAGTCAAAAGCATTGGGATATTCAGAAATAATGGAACACAGACACATCAAAAGTCCAAGCCAACATCAAAAATACTCGTAAATCAGGCAAGAGACAGGCAGACTCCAAACCCGGAAAACACTACAGAAATATAAAAGGCTTTGCAAAGTCACTAATTGCAAGAAACTGAGCATTTGCCTTGCAAAGATGTACTGAAATAAAGCAGAGAGAGATGCCTGAGAAGGTACCCACCAAATTACACTTGTGGTGAGCAGAAAAGCTCTTACACTTTTCTAGAGGGTTCTCTAGCAGTTCGTGGCACTCAGGGGCAGCTAGATGTGCTCATGTGTAGTCATACTTGTGTTGGATTGCCTTATTTGACTGGCGCTCCAATTGTCGCTCCAGGCAGATAGCAATGCTATGCAGGGGCTCCAGATGTCCGGGTCAGTCATGAGCAGCCAACTTGTTCTTCAACTTCTCTGATAGACCCTGTACATAAGCAGCCTGGAGAGCTTGGCCATACCAGCCTGAGCTAGCTGCCATGGTTCGAAAATCAACGGTATAATCAGCTACAAAGCACATCCAGCTCTGGCACATCCAGAGGAGAGATGAAGTCAGGCTCCTCCCACTGAATAGGTTGCTGAAAATGCTCCGTAGTGCCACAATGAATGAATCAACCATGGGGTGGTCGGGCAGGCGGTGGTGTCAGACTGGTATAGCTCAGGCCAGAGCTTTACCAGTTAGTAGGGCAATCATATATGCTATCTTGTCCCTTGCTGAAGGAAACTGGGAAGGCTGCATCTCAAACACAGGTTGCTCAGGATAGGGCTGGGTCGGGTGGGGGTGGAGGGGGAAATGGGGGTTCAACTGTCTCTCAGTGAATGTGGAAGTTGATGGCTCTGGAAGGCTGGATTGGGCGCTTTCCTCTGGGATATTGGCCATAGCAGAAGCAGCCTGGGGCTGCGACAGGGCCTGGATCTGCCTTAGCCATTCTGAGATTCCATGGACTTCAGTAAATAAGGTTGCCAGGCTTTAAATTGTGGAGTGCGGAGGTGCCACATGTCAGTGCTGATCACCTGCACAGGACAAGATAGCATATATGGTTGCTCTGTTAACTGGTAAAGCTCTGGCCTGAGTTATAGCAGTCTGACACCACCACCTGCCAGACCACCCATGGTTCATTCATTCATTGTGGCACTACGGAGCATTTTCAGCAACCTACACTCACACTTCTGGCATCTTATTATTATATAACTCACCACCTTCCATTTGGGCAGGGGCAGAAAGACAAAGACATCCAGCCTTTATTGACTCAGCAGCCACAAGCAATTTCATTGACAAGGGCTTGGCCCACAGTTTGGTGAATCCCTCGGAGACCCTTTAACACCCAATGCCTGTTTCTGCCCTGGATGGGCAACCTCAGGCCTCCGGACCCATTACCACGCAGACAATGATAATTACTGTCCGTATTGAGCACCACACAGAGGGTGTAACACTATACATCACTAGGGCCCCCGAGCTATGTTTTGTACTGGGTTTCCCCTGGTTGTAGCAGCATAACCCCAGGATAGATCCACTGGTTCAGTCACTGTACAGGGGTCCAAGTGCCCCCAGAACTGCCTCAGGCATGCTTGAAGTACCTCTTGATGCCTGTCAGCTTAATGAACACCCCTGCAGTCTTCCAGGGTTTTATAAATGAGCCTCCTTGAGACACTGATCCACTATGCATTTGTCTACCTTGACGATCATAATATTCAGCAATTCCCTAAAGGAGAATGTGGTACATGTTCTCTGGGTCTTCCAGCTTCTCGTACAAAATGGTCTATATGTCAAGCTTAAGATGTTACAGTTTCATGTCATCAGTATCTCCTTCTTGGGCTTCCGGTTAAGACTAGAGCAGACAGGGAGTGGCCTCAGCCCACCTGGCTCCAGGCAGTCTTGGGCTTTACGAACTTCTTTCAGTGCTTTTGAAGAATTTCATTACCCAGGCCAGCCCAATTTGTGCCCTGACCAAGAAAACCCAGGGCAGGTTTATGTGAACAGATAAGGCACAGGAGGCATGAAATGATGCCTCCAGATGCCTGACCCCGAAGCCCAGTTCATAATGGAGGTTGACAGGGTGGGGGCTGTCCTATCCCAACAGTCAGGGTCTAAAATGGAGCTGCACCCCTGTGAAAATTTCTCCTACCAGTTTTACTGAGGTTCAGGTCTAGACTTAGCATCCTTTCCTCCACACTATACAGCATCCTAAAATTATTCTGAACTACTTAGCCCTGGTTCAGAGAGCAACTTTTCTCGTTGGACCATTAAATTAGCTGGGATCAGCAGGCCCCTCATCCTTGTATTCACAGCATGCATTTTAACCAGCAATTTGGTTTTAAGCAGAGATCTCTGTCACACTGCCGAAAACACAGACTATAGCTCGTTGGTGGTTTGCTAATCAGATTCTATGCATTTTCTGCTCATTCACTTATGATGGCAGATAGTGTAGCAGTTACAGTGTCGGTGTATCATGTGCAGTGTACAACCTCCTCGGTTTGCACCCTAAACTGGCCATCATCATTGATGTTGCTTCTTGGCCAGCAGTGTTTCCCCTTGTCCATTATGGATTGCCTGTCCACCAGTTCCCATCTTTTATATTAAGTCAAGTCAAGAAGCTTTATTGTCATTTCAGCCACATATAGCTGACATAGTACATAGTGAAATGAAACAACGTTTCTCCAGGACCCTGGTGCTACATAGACAACAATTTGGATAACGAGTCCTGCTTGGCACACTTCTCCATTCAGTATCAAGCCCCTTCCCATAACAGCTAGAAGTCTTTCTGTCAGCTCAAACTAGTCCAGTTGCTCCGCTCAGTTTTCTCATCAACAAGGTGTTTCCATCCACATAATTGCTGATCACTGAATGTTTTTTTTTTCATTATTGCAACTTTCTGAGTAAACACTAGAGACTGTAGTGTGTGAAAATCCCAGGAAATCAGTAGTTCTAGAAAAACTTAAACCAGCCCATATCGTAACAAAAATCATGCTGAGATCCCATTTTTCCCCATTCTGATGGTTGACATGAACATGGCTGGTTGTATTTGCATGATGTTATACATTGCACTGCTGACACATGACTGGCTTATTAGATAATTGCATGAATGAGTAGGTGTATAGGGGTTCCTACTAAAGTGCTTAGTAAGTGTAATCTCATAATAAACAAAGCTTAAACATGTATGTAAATGTTTGAGCAGAAACAGTTTATAACAGTTTACTGGTACAGTTTGTTTCTAACTACTAACTAATTAAGTCAGTAATAAAGAGCAAGATCTGGTTGACTCACTTTTGTTTTCCAGTCTGCAAAGCTTTTCCCTGCTGTGACATCCTCTATAGCAGAAAGGAGGTCCGGGTCAGCATTGCGGCAGTTCCCCACTTCCTTTTCATTGCCCAACTTTTTTAAGTAGTCCACTTTACTGAAAATTTTATATTAAAATGTGAAAAGCAACACACCATTCGTCTGCAAAGTATTTCAAGAACATCATTTAAAATGCAATACTTCATCATTTAATATTTGCATATACAATGCAAATTTAATTTGTAATTTTTTTGTTCTTTTTTTTTAACGGCTATCAAAAAACTGTACCAATTATTTTGTAAAAACATTCAGAACAGCACATTAATTAATTTAGTGAAATGCAATAAAAATGGCTCATAAGAAACTATTTTTTTTCAAACTCAGGGATAATTTTCATAAACACTGCTAATAAGAATGCATTCATTTAAACAAACAAATAAACAAACAAACAAAAACTTAGTTATGTCTTACTCTTTATTTGGCCAAAAGAATGGGTGGCGAAGGGTTTCCTCTACAATAGGTCTGTCCTTTGGCTCATGACTGATCATCCACTTCACCAGGTCCTTTGCCAGTTCATCCTCCAGGTGTTCCAAAGAGTACTTCCCATCAAGAATGTTACTCTCACATCGAGCGCCTGTGCCAAATGGATGATGTCCATGGGACAGGATGTAATATATTAACATTCCTGCAACCTAAATGTGTTTAGAGATAAAACAGTTAGAACCAAAAGCTTTTTAATATCTATTATGGATTACTAATCAATATGAATAATTAATATACTGTACCTGAACATCAGAACTCCTCTTGTATCCACTGTTACTGTCCTCTTCAAGAGTTTCTCTGGCTTTCCAGTACTTTGTTCCAGCAGGAGAAGTGCGGCAAGTCGTCTCTCCCAACTTCAGTCTTCGACTTATGCCAAAATCTGCTAGTCTTGCTTTTCCAGTTATATCTGTAATAACATTAAAGTGTCAACTGAAAAATTTGCTAAGAATTTGTGATGAATTATGTCAATAATTACAGACAGGACTGATAATTAATATGATTCCTACCAATCAGAACATTTTGAGGTTTGATGTCTCGATGAAGCACTTTGGTATCGTGGCTGTGAAGAGCATTTAGGCTATAGAGCACTTCTTTTACTATTTTCTTCAGGACCTGTAGCTGCTGAGAAGTGTCTTCAGGCAAATGGTTTTGAATGTATTCCTCCAGTGTGTATTCACAAAGTTGAAGAGCAAGATATCCAAAATTTTCATCCTCTGCAAAGTCCACATAGCGCACAATACAAGGATTATCAAGCTGAGGAAGCCGTAAAAATTGCTCTTCATTTTTCAGGTCTTGATATTCTGACCTGTACATCCGTTTGACAGCTACCTCAGTGCCATCATCTCTCAGACCAAGAAAAACACGAGTTCCATCACTTCCTTTGGCTATCTCAAATTCAGAACTATTGCCAATTGTAAGATTCCCCAGGCGATAAACCTTACATGCTTCTATGCTAGCAAGTTTTTCTAGCTTGGGCTTCCATCGTTGGCTCAGTGAAAGCCATTTTCTTTTTCCTGGTGATTCCTCAGTGTGTGTTGCATATGGATGCAGACTGGAATCTGACACCTGAACTGACGTCTTTGTAGTATTGGAATCTTCTTTTGAGCTAGTATCTTGTTGATTGTCGTTCTTTTTTTTTTTCTTCTTCTTTTTTTTCTTCTTTGATGACACGCTGTCTGCTGCTTCACCCAAGCAATCTACAGTCCTCATGCTTTGCGGAAATCTGAGATTTGTGTCCAGTAGTCTCAGTTTCTCTTTAACTGCATCATCTGTTCCTATATCTACAGCAATAAGAACCCTTTCAGGCACTGAAGTTACTCCACATGAGTTAATGTGCTCTGGGACAAATTCATGTAGAGCAGCAAATAAACGGTAAGTAAGAATGCTGACCTCAGTTGAGCAGTTGGTGAGAGGCATAAGTGCATTGCATAATTCTTTAAACACATCAGACTGAAGACTATCAGCAGCAGGCTTTTGCTTTGAGGACTTGTCCATAGTCACACAAAGAATACTTAGTATTAGGGGATTAAACATATTTCCCTGCACTGTACTAGTTGGCAGTAAACATTTGATCAAAATGGGTATGATCGCATTAAATATTTGAGGGGAAATTTCTCTCATCGTGCAAATTACAGCGTGTAAGGTGTTCAGTGACGTTATCCTTTGTTCATAAGGAATTCTGGGAAAGCGTTTGATGAATCCCTCGATGTAGATGTCTGTTTTCTTGGAGTCTTTCAACCACTTTATGCTATTCTGTTGATACAGTTCATCTGATGGGCCCACAACATTAAAATATCCTTCAAAAAGTAGAATATGGGAAAAAGGATGTTCCTCAAAAAAATGTTCCCTACAGAAGTTAAAAACCTCTGGCTGAGTTTTTCTGGGAACCATAGCAGCAAAATTAAAAAACATCCTGCATTTCTCTACCACTTCATTTCCTGCATGTAGTTTATTAATAAGATTCTCTACTTTCTGATCCAAATCCGGTTTTACCCCATAATTTCTTTCAGGGACTGCACCAGCTTCTATAAGTGCTTCGAACACGTCCAGTCTGTCATTACTGGCAGCAAACTGTAAGGGTGTAAAAGCTTGTTGTTGATGACCATTTGGATTAGCTTTTGCAGCTATTAAGATTCTCACAATATTCAGTGGAACTCCTCGAGTATTTGCAGCATAGTGCAGAGATGTTAGGCGATTTGCGGATAGTATGTTGGGATCCGCTTTTTCTCTCAGGAGAAAGTTACAAATCTTTTCATTCCCACATACAGCTGCTGCTGTCAGGAGGGAAACATCATCATTCCAGATTGCTGAAGAGTACAGTCCATTAATGTTGGATTCACCAACAAGTTTCTTTAATTTCTTTGCTTTGTTGTCAATAATGCACTGTATTAACGGATGTGTTTTCCTTGGCTTAACTTCAACAGGAACCGGGACTGGAATAGGAATGGACCACTGTATTTGGAATGCCATTGGTTGTAAATGTTCTGTAGAAATAAATTGTGGTGGCATGGGTTATCACTTCAGCTTTATTAATATTATTTATTCATTATTTATCAGTTTTGGAGTACTTCTATGTGTTAGTATTTGTTTTTGTTCTCAGTTCCTAGTAGTAGTTTGTATTTAATTGAATTGAATTGAATTCATCTCAGTCACAGTTTGCGTCTGTGTGTGTGTGTGTGTGTGTGTGTTTGTGTGGCACTTTAAAATAAATTTTTGTTGCACTGGTATCGTAAGTCTTGATTCTTTTTAATTTACACAGGGACATGTTCACTGACTCAAAAGGAATCACTGACTCGATTCATTTCAGTGAGTGACTCGACAAAACCCGAGTCTTTAAATAGAATCACTTTTACCACCACTAGCTAAAACAGCAGAAGACCGCATCAGGGTCCACTGATGTCAACCAGTCAAGTTATTTGAGTATTGTTGCTGACCATGTGTATCCCTTCATGGGCCACAATTGAACCATTTTCTTATGGCTGCTTTCAGCATGATAATGCACCATGTCACAAAGCAAAATTCTCATTTAAATTTCCCTTCTAAAACACCCTTATCCAGAGCAACTTACAATTTATCTCATTTTTTTTTATATACAACTGACCAATTGAGGGTTAACAGCCTTGCTCAGGGGCTCAGCAGGAGCAGCTTGGTGGACCTGGGACTCGAACTCACAACCTTCTGATCAGAACACCAACACCATGTGAAGCAATCATGTCACAGAATGAATCATGTCACCATGAACCAGAATCTCATGTAACATATCGTGGAATGCATGCCATGAAGAACTGTTGCTGTTTTGGGAGCAAAGGGAGGTTTTCCCCTGTATTAGTAAGGTTTTCCTCATAAAGTGTTTGGTGAGTCTATAGCCTAACTGACTTGCGTAAAGGAAGATCCTTAAACATATGAGATCTAACGAGGTTAATAATAAACTGGAGAAACTGCTCAGGATGAATTTGTAGAAATTTGTGGAAATGATTTTGTTGCTGCTATTCACTTTCGTTTTTTCAAACTGTAGTGCAGTGGTCAGTACTTAGTATTAGTACTTATTATTATGTAGTATTTACATAATAATAAGTGATCCGTTTTATAAAAAAGATCGGTTTTATATAAATAAATAGGAATCACGAAAACGTACACAATAGCCGCACTCCTTAAGCAGTCACAATTATAAAATTATTTATAAACCATACTTACTTATTTTCTTCGTGTCTTGTGTGATTTTAAAGAAGTGTATGGATGAGGGCAGCACTGAAAATGACAGATTTCTGAATTTCTTTCTTATTTAAAATGATAAAACGCAGATGAAGGAGGAGATCTTCCTTCTCAAGGAGTCCGCGGGAAGGACCAATGAAACACAGCCAGAGACAGATCCAGAGAACCGGAACACAATTTGGACCAATCAGCGGTCAGTAAAATGGTTTAGAAATCTGACGCGTCGAAGTTAACCGTTTAGTGTTTATCAGATATGGTTTGTGGAGAATATCCTGTGGAGAAAATAACAAGGGCAATTCGAATGGAAATAAAATTTTTTTACAGACAAATACACAATCCTTTGGATTTTTAACACCGATTGTGTGTCCTCCGCATCCTGTTAACCAAATATGGCCATGGAAATAATAGACTGGCAATAGCAAGTGTTCTGGATACTAACCCACCATATGAGACTCCACATGTGTGCGCTAGGTCCAACAAGGAACAGCCCACAACTGACAAATAGGGGAGAGCAGGGCACAACCAAACTAACCGACTTTATTTAGCTGTCTCCTCGTACACTGGCATGACAAAACTGACAGTCCTTACTACTTGCCTGATCAATACTGTGCAAAATAAATCGCATCAATATTCAAAACGACTTTGCAGAATATTAAAGGAAGATCATTTTACCATAGCATAAGTAAAATGTCAGCCAAAACAAATCTAGCATTATTTTCCTCTCTAATCTCTTCGTTATAATCCTACATAGTCTCTACATGCTTGTATAGCCTGCAGAGTTGAGTAGTCCACCTCTCAATTGTTCACAGGGGGCATGTTGTAATGCTGTGTCCCTTTATTTAAAAACTGTGCTATTCACACAATTCAATTTTATGATTTTATTTTCTGCAGTTTTAGATATAGACCAATAAAAACAGACAGGAGTGTACCTACTGCTATTTTGTCAATGGCAGGATATGGAGTAATAATTGGCAAGTCAGTAAGGGGTGTGGCTAGGAGCTATCCATAGCTGTTATTTGACCGTCTATAGATTTATCTTGCTGAAGGAAAAAGGGAGGAGGCATGAGTGATGAAAAAACCCACTGTTGCTTACTTCATCATCAGCAAATTTTTCAGAGATCAGGAAGGTACTTTGCCAGTACTTTTAAACAGCATCTGCCATGTACTATGGCTTGTGTCTAAAGGAGGTAGGTAAAATAGTGAAAATACAAACAGATAATAGAGCAATAAGTAGATAGATAGATAGATAGATAGATAGATAGATAGATAGATAGATAGATAGATAGATAGATAGATAGATAGATAGATAGATAGATAAATACAACTCTTTTTTGTTATTGCAAAGTACAGGTACATAGCAACCAAATGCCATTTAGCATCTACAAAGTGTAAATAGTAGAAATTCTGCAAATGAACAAGTGTAGATAAATATGTAAATATGTACATCAATAAATAAATAAGTATTGAAATAAATTTCAATAAATAAGGCTATGTCAGTTATTTTTGATAGATAGATAGATAGATAGATAGATAGATAGATAGATAGATAGATAGATAGATAGATAGATAGATAGATAGATAAAAATAAACCTTTGCTTCATGTTCTTATTTATTTATGTTTTTTTTACTGATATATCATAGTTTATCTTCTATGTTTTTATAATTAAATCAGATTACATTCTTAGAGGGAGATTTGAACATATGTCATACAGTCATACTACATTGTATCGCTCACATTCTTTTCAGGTAAATAATGAAAAATGTATATGTTTTATTCAGAAAACAAGACCAGATATTTGTACCAGAAATATGTAAAAAAAAAAAATAATTAAAAAAAATAAAAAAATAAAAAAATAAATAAATTAATAATAATAATAATAATAATAATAATAATAATAATAATAATAATAGATAGATAGATAGATAGATAGATAGATAAATAAATAAATAAATAAATAAAGGGGGGCACGGTGGCTTAGTGGTTAGCACGTTTGCCTCACTTCCTGCCGTGTGTGTGTGTGTGTGTGTGTGTGTGTGTGTGTGTGTGTGTGTGCGTGTGTGCGTGTGTGTGTGCGCGTGTGTGCGCGTGTGTGCGCGAGAGTGCGCGTGAGTGCGCGTGTGTGCGCGTGAGTGCGCGTGAGTGCGCGTGTGTGCGCGTGTGTGCGCGTGTGTGCGCGTGAGTGCGCGTGAGTGCGCGTGTGTGCGCGTGAGTGCGCGTGTGTGCGCGTGTGTGCCCTGGCACTCCATCCAGGGTGTATCCTGGCACTCCATCCAGGGTGTATCCTGCCTTGATGCCCAATGATGCCTGAGATAGGCACAGGCTCCCCGTGACCCGAGAATAGTTCAGATAAGCGGTAGACAATGAATAAATAAAAATGTGAAAGAAGAAAAATGCTGTGAAAACCAAATACTTTTCCACAAACTACAGAAAACTTAAAGTGTTTGGTTGTGCTCAGTAAATCAGCAAGTGCATCTTGGAATTAATTTTTAAAAAGGAGGTGGGAATTGAACCCCCAACCCTGGAGGTGTGAGGCAAACGTGCTAACTACAAAGCCACCGTGCCCCCCCCAGAACAGGTCAACTCAAGAAAAATAACAGCAGCTGATGACAGAAACATTGTGAGTGCTGTGAAGAAAAACCCCAAAACAACTCACTGACATCACCAACAACCTCCAGAGGGCAGGGATAAATGTGTCACAATCCATCATTCGAATAAGACTTGAAGGACAAAAATATAGAGGTCATACCCCAAGATGCAAACAAATGTTCTGAAACCAAGAGTAATCTCTACCAAAGTGATAGAAAGACCAAAGTAGGGATAAAAAAAAGGGATCTGCTCATAATACAAAAACACAAGCTCATTTGTGAAACATGGTGGTGGTAGTGTCATGGCTTGGGTTTGCATGTCTGAAATAGACTCATTAATCTTTATTGATGGTGTAACTCATGATTTTAGGAGCAAGCTGTCTGCCAATTTACAGAGAAATGCATCCAAGTGTGTTAGATGAGGAAAGGTATTAAAATGCCTAAATGACAGTTTTTCAGTGTATTATGGTTAACCATAAATGATCAAGCCAAATGCAATGCTGTTGGTGTGTGGAAGACTGCATTAAAATAGTCAAAAATATATTCATATGTATCATACATGCCATTAAGAGTAAATACAAGACAAACATTGTTTTCATACCAGCAGCGTGCCTGTAGTGTGACTGTGTAATTGCATGAAATTCCTTGTTGTTTTTCCTCCACAGAGGTCATCCAAAAGTAAAACCCTACATGAAAATAAATAGTACTCATCAGCATTTATTTGATATTTTAGTAGTATTCAAAAATGTACATAACATTCAAACACAAAAGCTATGTTCCAGAAATTAGCATAAAAATCAATGACATGGAAAAACATACAACGTATATATATTTTTAAAAAATAAATGTAGCATCTTTATTCTGTTAAAGTGGAACTATGAAACTAGGAAATTTTCTACTTGAAATCAGAAAGTTGTTTGGTTTTTTTTTTTAGTTTTTTTTTAGTTTTTGCATCAGAAAATTGAATGTGACGTACATTCAGATCTGAAAAGCATGCTTTTACAATATGCAAATATTTTAAGGGTCATCAGTGTTTAAATCCACTTTTGTAGGCAGCTAAACTGATTTTGAATTGAAACATTTGTTTTCTGAGTATGTTTGACATTCAGTAGTAATACATAAATAACTCAACATTAAACAATCGACACAGTCAACAGTGATCAATTAAAATCCAAAAGGCAGAATAGTATGACCAGAAGTATACAAGAAGAAAGTAAATGCATGGCTAAAACTTTGTGCTTTTAAGATTTTCCCTGTAATTTTGTTGGTGTTCTTTTATTTTGTGTTTCAATAAAATTATTTCACTGGTATTACAGCAAGTCTCTCATTTTGCAAATTACATTCGTAATAGAGATCATAACATGAGCAGTAACATTTCTGTATGTGGAAAAAACATTCAGAAGTCTGGAGGAAGATAAGCACTAACGGTATCAGACATATCACATCATGTTCAATGTATAATCACATAACAAAAGGGTTAATCGTATCCTAATATTCTTTTAAGATAACTACAGTCAGAACTGTTGTTAACGAGAAATATAATTAATAGAAAAAGCATTAACACTGTCCTCTAGGGGATAAATTTAGCACTACAACTTGGTGTTAAACTGAAGACTAGGGATAAACACAATACAATAGTTTTTGCTTTGCTTTGCATTGCAGATTTTTTTTGGTTTGTTTCCAACCTACTACATACTGTGTGATCAGTCCTGATCAAACCTACAGATTTTAAGGAAACCACAGAGAGTCAAATTTGTGCAAATCGAAACACCATGACATATGGTTGGAAAAAAAATGTTACAGTATTACCTAAGTGGCTATAATATTCCAAAGAGTTTTATGAGTGTTCTATCAAGGGTTAAAAGCTGTTGTCCTAGATCTCTCTTTTTCAAGAGCATCTATCTTACACTACATTAACTGTACTTTTTTACGAGTAATTTCAATAACCAGGGAGGGTTCAAGGAGTTAAAGACACTTTGTATGCCTACTCTGATATTTTGCCTTTAGACAGATTAAGACTACATGCTGGGAGAATAATGGAGTGTTGAAAACTACTGGCCAATGTTGAAATGTAATGATATATTGAACAGAAAATTGGTTTAGATTTACTGTTTTAAAAAAAATCACATTTATTTCTTTGTGTTTTTCTGTTTTTGCTTTACAAAGTAAATAGACTTTTCTCTGAAACTTTGCAAATAGTATTGAATCTAGGATGCAACAAACCAGATTTGAGTTTTAGCTGACTATGTACACATACATATACTTTTCAGCATTTAACCTGTAATACAGTATGTAACTGGTTTTAAATAATCAGGTTTTAAATTCAGCAAAATAATGTGTGCAAATATATATAAATTAAGGATAAAGTATGACAGATACTGGGATATTTTCTATTATAGACTTTGTCACCTGTATTTCTTTTAATATCTGTATTTTTCAGCATGCCTGGATTGAAATCATCTTTGTAACAGTATCATGCAGGTGCCGCAGCACGATCGTTGGAGAAATGAAAAGTCCTTAAAGACCATGTTAGTGTTAGTAATGCAAATGACTTGACTACAAAGGAGTAACTCTGCTCAGAGCTATGTACCCTCCATGAATATTATTTTCTCAACTGGGTGCAAAAAACATCTCTGCTAAAGATGTACAAAAATGACTAAATACTGAATTGAAAAGCATTCAATTCAAGGTTCAGGAAAAAAATTCATACAAATGCATGAATTACCATGCACATGAATTTACATTACATACCTGATAAAACCACAAACTACAAATTATTTTGAACTCACAGCCATTATTTTAAACCCTTCCTTGGAAAACATCCCATTTTAAATGGAAGACATTGTAGGATGCTGAAATGCTTCCATTCAACATTTTTTACACATTGTCTATAAGACCTCAAAGGCTCAGATCAATAATGATGTGCTCAAATATCTGAGTGCTCCCCTTGAAGCTGGAAGCAAAGATGAAGTCCCTGCGGTATGTGGAGACCACAGTAAAAGAGCGTGGGGCCTGAATGTAGACCTCCTTAAAGCGCTCAAAAACCTTGTCCTCTGCATTCCACAGGTAGACCTGTGAGAATGTGTAGTCACTACCTAAAGCTAGATAATAACGATCTTTAAAGAAAAATGGCTGAAGGATCATGGAACCTCTTGATGGAAGGGCTTGAACCTCAGAGAAATGCTTGGCAGTCCAGTGAAGGACTTTGGAGTCCCCAATATATCGCGTCATAGCCAGATACAGGTCCTCTTTAATCCAGAATGCTTTGACAGCGACTACATCCTCCATGTTGGGGATTTCACCCTGCGAAATAAACTTCTGTGTACTCTTGCTCCACTGGAAGATGACTGGAACTTGGGAACGACTGGCCAAAATGAGGTGAGCCTTGCCATCTAGGTTTACAAACTCTGCATCAGTATCACGGAACCACTCGTGCAGCGATTGATAGGAGTAGAAGCCTTTGCCATTCCACTTATAGAGGGTTGAAAGACCAGCCTTAGAGCTGTCAGCAATGATAAAGAACCATTCATCACCAATTTGGAAGGTCTCTATGTCATTGGGCTTGGAGATCTTGGAGACTTCAATATCCTGAAACTTGGTGAATTTGCTTTGGTCTTCATCAAACTTATAGATGTGAGAACCACCAAACAGCTGGGCAACAATCATAAACACCTGGTTCTGGATGATCACTGACTTGCAGCCAACAATGGACTGACCTGAGGATTGATGAAGAAATTTAAGACAGACTTCGAAAGCCCAAAAAGTTTGCAAACATATTATAGTTCTGAAAAGAAAAGTCAACCATGATGTGCATTAATTATGTTTGTATTGACAAATCTGAGATAGTTTCTTAGTTGCAAGTTTGTTAATTGTTGAGGTATTTTCCTTATTCCTCTGAGATATTAGCAGTCTATGCTATACTAATGGGTACCTGCTAGCTCAGGTACAATGGCTTTTAATAGAAGAAAAAGTTTCAATGATCAAGTACATAAGTTAACAGTAAGGTTTGCTGTTAGCTCCTAAAAACGAAAGAGCAAGAGCTTCTTTTCCCAAAATAATTGAGTAGCAGAATGCATTGCAGTTACATAACCCACTTGTTACAGCAGACACTCAGCTCAGCTAGTAACAATCTACAAGATAGTAGAGCAGAGTTAGTAACATAGTTGATACTTTTGAATCTGATCTATTTAAGTAGAGTGTACAGATGAGGAGGTGAGAGAGCTGGACAGACTAAAGAACTATAGCTCTGCTGCTGCACTGATTATTTTAGGTAGAGAGGAAGCAAGGGCTAATTCCACTTAATACCACAGCAGACTTAGCCTTAGCCAAAGTGAAAACAGACCAACTTGTTGATTAAATCATTAAATAAAACTTCTGCATCACTGGAGATCATATATTGAAAACTGCTAAAATAACAAAAAATTATTAATTATATTTTAATTAATTAATACATTAATTAATATATTAATATGCAGATTAATTATCCAATAGAATCAGCTGTGTTAGAGGTGGGAAATTAAAGAACATGGCAAACCCACAGGCCAAGATGTAGTTGTAGTTAGTAGTTAGTAGTTGATTCAACAATCCCTACTCAAAAATGTATTATATTACTTGTTTTAATGTTGTATGTTACCAGTAATGTTGTCGTAACTCCTGAAGTTCATTTCAATGTGGTCCCACTGAAGAACCATGCAGCTCTCTATATTAGGGGCAGCGATGGTCACATAGACGTCATTCTTGTGAGAGAATGTGTCCACGGAAAGAGACTCAGTGGTCACAGACTGGAGTGGAATGAAATCTGTATAATGTTAGCACAAGATAGTAGATGTTAGTTTAAAATAGAGTTAGTTTAGAAAGTGTGCATATTTCAATAAATTTGATTTTAACAAATTGTATCTGAATCTGAGTCTATCTGAATCTAAATGAAGTCATCGGGCTTCGCGATGGTGAGACCAAATGCCAGCATTGCTACAATGCCACTTTTAGGTTTTCAAGTAAAGCTCTAAACACATAAACTACCTACATGTATCCTGTCTAAATTGTAAGTTTGTATTAAAATCCTAGCAATTTATCTATTGTTTCAATACACACAACCTGTGGAAATGCACTCATCGTGGAGGCTTGTCATGTCATTGAGCCTCTTGCCCTTCATCTCCTCTGGGCCAGCACACATGATATCTGACACTGAGGCATTGGTGTTCTTCAGCCACGTCATCAGCCATTTAGCACGGCAGTCACACTCGAACGCATTGCCTCTCAGGTCTCTGTGGAAGAACACAGTTAGCCGAAGAAGATTCTGAGAGGACAAACAAAAGATTTTAGACTTAAAACTATTTTGAACAAGCATTTATCAAAAATTATAACAAAGCACTTAAGGTACTTGAGATTAAATGGACCACCATGTAAGAGGAATAATTGAAGAAAAAACCTTTAATGGAAAATTTGAATTGACAAACTAATACAAGACGAATTTCTAATTCAAAGTCTCAAAACATTAATATAATTTGGTAAAAGTTCTTAAAAGTTCTCATCATATGCAAAAATCAGCTTTAAGTGCTCAACTTTAAAGCATTAAAGAAATTTGACCTTTAGAATAAAGTATATGTTTATACAATTTAATTTAATCAAATCTGATTATATTCATCCAGATCCAAATACTAGAGAGTGTCTAGAGACAAGAACATATGCATTATATGCAGTGTGTGTATATATATATATATATATATATATATATATATATATATATATATATATATATATATATATATATATATACACAGAATGAATTTCAACACAAACTGAAATGTAAGCTCACAGCTCTATTAGCGAGTCCAGATCACTGAAGAGATCTCTTGGCAAGGCTTTGATATTGTTGTTCGCCAAAGACCTGTGGGGATTACATACAGCAGCTGAATCAATTTGATATGCGTGTAAGTAGGAAAATAAGATGAGTAATATTATAAACTTACAGATGAGTCAGGTCCCTGAGTCCTCTAAAGGAATATTTCGATGCAGTTTCAATCTTATTGTTTTCAATAAACCTACAAGATTACAGATTAAGACACACTGTACGGTATAAATTAGGATATCACAAAGAGGAAAAGAAAGTATGTGTATACACAAACAAATATCTAAAAAAAAATAAGTACATAGCAGTAATATGATACAGTGCCTGTTTAAAACATTAATCTCACAGGATTGTATATCATTATACTAGCAGGGAAGGGGAGGATAGACATACATAATGAAAAAAAGGCAATTTATTAATACACCCTAACCAAGGATGTTCACATTGTGGTATAGATGTTTAATGACACAAAAGTAATTTCACTTACAAATATTCAAGATGTGGTAAGCCCGAGAATGCATCATCTTTAATTGTGGTAAGAGCATTTGAATTAAGTAATCTGTAGAAACCAATAGAGAGCATAAAGAAATAAAGCACTGTATCATGTAGAGGCTGCGATTACATCACAATCTCACTGAGTCAGAACTAATACAGAAATCTTTGAGTTACACCATCCAAAAAATTTTTAATTATTAAATACAAGTTACATATTCCCTAACCAGTGCAACATCTGATATTAATACAGATTCAGATCTATTTTTATCCTTTACACAGTAAGTCAAAGGTGGCATCATGTCTCTAGTAGACAGAGTCAACAAGAGCATTGTCCTCCATAAGTCACAGACAGATCAGATCAATTTTCAATTTTCAAGTGAGAAAGGAACAGATTTGCTGATTGTCTCTCTAACTACACCCCTCATTATTAACCCTTACATGACTTCCTTATTTTACTGAGCACAATAATACCCACAGGACGAGATTAATTTGAATACTAATTTGAATAAGGAATAAAGGCAATGCTTTTAAAATGTAATCAGATACAGTAACGTGTCCATCAAAACATCTGGATGACTCCTTTAAGAAGTTTATCTTATTTTCTTGACATTCAAATCACACATTTAGCATGCTTTCAGGAATCTTAAATCAGGTTTGCACATCCAATTCTGACAATGATAATTCAGGACTTACAGCAGCTGGAGAGATGGCATGTGTGCAAACATGGCCTCCCTGACCTCAGAGAAGGTCCCATTCACAATGCTCCTGGAAAACGTAGGCGCATTTGTTCATGTGGGATACGTGAAACAGACACACACGACGAATAACGACGTTAAATATCGCTTCAGCTTGCAGCATGGAGAAAGTACAGATCATGGCTACCTGTGTAATATATGATGCTGAACGCTGCGTTCTTCTTCGCCAGTGCATCACATATATCACACAGGTAGTCTAGTGATTGCTTTATAATAAAAAAAAAATAAAATAAAATAAAAAAAAAAGGCGCAGATCAGATCGCATGTGGAAAACGGATTTATTTTGCGATCAGTGGAAACACTTACAGTGAGCCGACATCGCCCGGTGTGCTCCGCGGTACATATGAAGAGCCGACGCAGATGATGGACTCCTTGGAGCAGCTGCAGGATGAAGGGCACTTCACTGCCTTTTTGCCCGTGTGGCCCGATGGCACTAAGCATAGCAGCACGGTGGACACTATCACAGCGTAGCGTTTAATAACGGCCAGCATGTTGATGGTGTCAGGGCAGTTTGCATGTGTGAGTGAGTGAGAGAGCGGATGGAGCTGAGGTGAGGAGGCTGAGAGCGGTCCGCCCTGCACCATGAGAATGCAGCAGTGAACCAAAGCTACTGACATCAGCGATTCAGCTGCATCTCTCTCTCTCTCTCTCTCTCTCTCTCTCTCTCTCTCTCTCTCTCCTTTATCACTGATCAACGCACCTAGTGCTGGTGACTACAGCAGCTCCTATAATAGACACTCACACTGACTTATTTAATCAATAACCTTTATATAATAAGTACATAACAATGTTCATGTACTGCTTAAATGGATTACACAAAACAGTTGCTTTCACCTGCAAATATAAATACAGTGTACTATTAAACACGAAGGCTGAATTGTAATAACCTCTTAAAGCTTTACAGGTACATTATATGCAGCTGTCTATGTAAAAGATACAAACAAATTGTATAAAAAAAAGCTTATATGGCCAAAGGTATTTCGGTGCCTGACCATCACAGCCTTAATAACTAAAGTTTGGCATCCCTTTGCTGTTATAATAGCCTTCTTCTGGGAGAAAGGTTTCCATTAGATTTTATAGCATTGCTGTGGCAAGTCAGGGACTGATGTTCGACAGCTTTCAGTTCTACATTCAATTCAATTCAATTTTATTTGTATAGCGCTTTTAACAAAGAGCATTGTCTCAAAGCAGCTTTACAGAACATAAAAAACAATAAACATACAACAAACATAAAGTTGACACTACCTTTTTTTATCTAGTTTCTGAACATAAACTCACAGCGATCGTTAATTTTAGTTAGAAAGTTTTGTTTAGTTTGTTATTCATTTTATCATCTTGATATTCAATTTGGGGATGGAAAGCATGCACTGGTTACATCTACTAAGATAAACCAATTTGACTAGTGTGTGTCAATAGCCTAGTATATGAAATAAACCTGTTATACAAAATGAATGGGTGAATAAATGAATGAATTAATGAATGAGTGTTCATTATGATGCTCATTCTAACCTTCAATAATTATATAATTGTTGTGATGCAATGCAATGCTTCAGGAAATGTGAGCTAAGACTGCTAACTAAATCTCTTAACACAGTCTCCCTTCTTAGTCTGAAAGTACAGAAGAAGTATATAGCGTTATTGCATTTACAAGTAAGATGTAAATTTAATGTTGAACTGCAGATCAGCACCTTGGAGAGAGACAGGATGTTTTTATTGTCAGTCCACTGATGATTGGATCCACATGCTGTGACCACTAATAAAATGTAATTAATAAACATAAAACAAACAGTAATTCCTAGGATGAACAGTTTCCCCAATGAAATCAGTACTGATGCCATCATAAGACTTGAGCACTGCAGTGAGACTGATCGATATTCCATAATCATCAAGCAGAAGTTTATGTCCGGCTCTTAGCCACTCTGTACAATGCGCTATGGTGCAAAGTCAGCAGCAGGCTATAGAGCAAAGAGTGAGAAGGGAAATAAAAGAGTGTATAGATAGAGTGCAAATGAATAAACTGTTGACTCAGCAGAGAGAGAGAGAGAGAGAGAGAGAGAGAGAGAGAGAGAGAGAGAGAGAGAGAGAGAGAGAGAGAGAGAGAGAGAGAGAGAGAGAGAAGAGAGAGAGAGAGAGAGAGAGAGAGAGAGAGAGAGAGAGAGAGAGAGAGAGAGAGGAGGGAGGGAGAGAGAGAGAGGGAGGGAGAGGGAGAGAGGGAGGGAGAGGGAGAGAGGGAGGGAGGGGAGAGAGGGAGGGAGGGAGGGAGGGAGGGAGGGAGAGGGAGGGAGGGAGGGAGAGGGAGAGAGGGGGAGGAAACAATTTTGGCATTGCAGCAGCAAAGATAAAGTCAGAAGGAAAACTATATATTTAAAGTAAAAACTGGAACAGAGAAGAGAAAGGAGAGTAAGCAAAAGAGATGGTTTCAGATCATCTTCCATAAATTATTAATGGCAGTGTTGCTGTACTGAACATAAATTCCCTTTTCCAGTGCTGGGAACAGGCTGACTCAATACCTTGTTGTTAGAAACAGATGCTGCACATCCCCTCAGCTCAACCAACAAATAAAACCAAAAACCACTGTTGTTTCCCTGGCTGAGAATCGAACCCAAGCCATGGCTGTGAGCATGCGAAAGCTTAACCACTAAAAATACATAAATAAATAATAAATACAAATTATGTATATATAGTTAAAATCCCACTGGTTCTTGATTTTTGGACACACTGTTTTTAAGATCCTAGCAATAAAGGTTCCATAATGGTTCTTTGGATACTTAAGTGTTCTAATCAAGCAGAAAAGGAAGCATTTTCGTAGATTATATACATTTTTATAGAGATTATATACATAGAATCTTTAGTAGTTCCTTCAGAGAGACAAACGAAGATCCCAAGTATAAGTTGGAAGGTCCCTGCTTCGATCTGGAGCTTGTGTAACTGTTAGTATTGCGTTTTGTATGTCACTGTATCCATGTAAGTTTTCTGTGTACTCTGGTCTCTTCCAAGTATAAAAAATTATGATAAGTGGACTTGTTAAACTATGTTGCCTGTAGGTGTGAATATGTGTGTGCATGGTGCTCTGAACTGGACTGTCTTCGCCATTGAATGTGTATGTGCAGTGCAGATGAAAGGATTAGAGATCATCACTTGCTGTGTACCAGATAATTCATGATTTAAGCAAATCAATTTAAGTGCAATAAAACAGTCCCTATTTGTCATACTTAAATTCAAATCCAATTATATTAACCTTTGTTTGGGAAACACTGGTTAAGGAAAATGACTCTTATTACACTTAATAATGAAAGTTTTAGCACAGATTGAATACTGTGCCATTCTCAACAAACCTGAATTCTCCATTTTTTTTATTTCAATTCTAAGAATATAAAATAAATAAATAAATATCTACTGCTAAATGTCCCATCCTGAGGCACAGAGCACATGCACTCTTACACACTGTAAGTGGATTAGTAAAGGTAATCTAGCCATGGGGGTCACAGTCCAGTGACTTCTGTGCCGGTCCCAAGCCCGGATAAATAGAGAGGGTTGCGTCAGGAAGGGCATCCGACGTAAAACATTGCCAAATTTAACCATGCGAATCGTCAGTACGAATTTCATACCGGATCGGTTGAGGCCCGGGTTAACAACGACCGCCATCGGCGCCGTTGACCTACAAGGCGCCGGTGGAAATTGGGCTACTGTTGGTCGAAGAAGTAGAGGAGGGAGGAGAGTGCACAGACAGAGAGAGAAGAGGAAAGGTAAGAGTGTAGGACTGAGAATAGGAACTCTGAATGTTGGTACTATGACAGGGAAAGGTAGAGAGCTGGCTGATATGATGGAGAGAAGGAAGGTGGATATACTGTGTGTACAGGAGACCAGGTGGAAGGGTAGCAAGGCTCGTAGTATAGGAGCAGGATTCAAGCTGTTTTATTATGGTGTGGATAGCAAGAGAAATGGGGTAGGTGTGGTCCTGAAGGAGGAGTTTGTGAGGAATGTCCTGGAGGTGAAGAGAGTGTCAGACAGGGTGATGAGTCTGAAGTTAGAGATTGAAGGGGTGATGTTGAATGTTGTTAGTGGTTATGCCCCACAGGTAGGTTGTGAGTTAGAGGAGAAAGAGAGATTCTGGAGTGAATTAGATGAGGTGATGGAGAGTATTCCCACGGGTGAGAGAGTGGTGATAGGAGCGGATTTTAATGGACATGTTGGCGAGGGGAACACAGGTGATGAGGAGGTGATGGGCAAGTTTGGAGTTAAGGAAAGGAACCTAGAAGGACAGATGGTAGTGGACTTTGCTAAGAGGATGGACATGGCTGTGGTTAACACTTAATTTCAGAAGAGGGAGGAGCATAGAGTGACTTACAAGAGTGGAGGTAGGAGCACACAGGTAGACTACATCCTATGTAGAAGAGGCAATCTGAAAGAGATTAGTGACTGTAAAGTGGTAGTGGGAGAGACTGTAGCTAGACAGCATAGGATGGTGGTGTGTAGGATGACTTTGATGGTCTGTAAGACGAAGAGGTCAAAGATAGAGATAGAGAAGAAAACCAAGTGGTGGAAGCTGAAAAAGGAGGAATGTTGTGAGGAATTTAGACAGAAGTTGAGGCAGGCTCTGGGTGGTCAGGTAGTGCTGCCAGATGACTGGGAAACTACAGCAGAAGTGATCAGGGAGACAGGGAGAAAGGTGCTGGGTGTGTCATCTGGAAGGAGGAAAGAAGATAAGGAGACTTGGTGGTGGAATGAGGAAGTTCAGGATAGTATCCAGAGGAAGAGGTTAGCCAAGAAGAAGTGGGACATGGACAGGACTGAAGAGAATAGACAGGAATACAAGGAGTTACAGCGCAGAGTGAAGAGGGAGGTGTCTAAGGCCAAGCAGAAGGCATATGAAGAGTTGTACACTAGGTTAGACACTAGAGAAGGAGAGAAGGACTTGTACAGGTTAGCTAGGCAGAGGGATCGAGATGGGAAGGATGTGCAGCAAGTTAGAGTTATTAAGGTTAGAGATGGAAGGGTGCTCACAAGTGAGGAGAGTGTACAGAGGAGATGGAAGGAATACTTTGAGGAGCTGATGAATGAGGAATATGAGAGGGAAAAAAGAGTAGAAGGGGTGAACTCTGTGGAACAGAAAGTAGATAAAATTAGAAAGGATGAAGTCAGGAAGGCTTTGAAGAGGATGAAAAGTGGGAAGGCAGTTGGTCCTGACGACATCCCGGTGGAGGTCTGGAAGTGTCTGGGAGAGGCAGCAGTGGAATTTTTAACTAGTTTGTTCAACAGGGTTTTAGAGAGTGAGAGGATGCCTGAGGAATGGAGAAGAAGTGTGTTAGTGCCGATCTTTAAGAATAAGGGTGACGTGCAGAGTTGCAGCAACTATAGGGGGATAAAGTTGATGAGCCATACAATGAAGCTATGGGAAAGAACAGTGGAAGCTAGGTTAAGGAAGGTAGTGGAAATTTGTGAGCAGCAGTATGGCTTCATGCCCAGAAAGAGCACAACAGATGCAATTTTTGCTCTGAGAATTTTGATGGAGAAGTATAGGGATGGTCAGAAGAAGTTGCACTGTGTGTTTGTAGACTTGGAGAAAGCGTATGACAGGGTGCCAAGAGAAGAGCTGTGGTACTGTATGAGGAAGTCAGGAGTAGAAGAGAAGTATGTCAGAGTGGTGCAGGACATGTATGAGAGGAGCAGGACAGTGGTGAGGTGTGCTGTAGGTCAGACAGAGGAGTTCAATGTGGAGGTGGGACTGCATCAGGGATCGGCTCTGAGCCCCTTCCTGTTTGCTATAGTGATGGACCAGTTGTCAGAGGAAGTCAGACAGGAGTCTCCTTGGACAATGATGTTTGCAGATGACATTGTGATCTGTAGTGAGAGCAGGGAGCAGGTGGAGGAAAACCTGGAGAGGTGGAGGTTTGTGCTGGAGAGAAGAGGAATGAAGGTCAGTCGTAGTAAGACTGAGTACATGTGTGTGAATGAAAGGAAGGGAAGTGGAACAGTAAGGTTACAGGGTGAAGAGGTGAAGAAGGTACAGGAGTTTAAATACTTGGGGTCAACAGTCCAGAGTAATGGAGAGTGTGGGAAAGAGGTAAAGAAGCGAGTGCAGGCAGGTTGGAATGGGTGGAGAAAGGTGTCGGGAGTTCTGTGTGATCAGAAAATATCAGCGAGAATCAAGGGGAAGGTGTACAGGACAGTGGTGAGAGCGGCCATGCTGTATGGTTTAGAGACAGTGTCACTGAGGAAGGGACAGGAGTCAGAGCTAGAGGTAGCAGAGCTGAAGATGTTGAGGTTCTCTTTGGGAGTGACAAGATTGGACAGGATTAGGAACGAGTACATCAGAGGGACAGCTCATGTTGGACGTTTGGGGGACAAAGTTAGGGAGGCCAGATTAAGATGGTTTGGACATGTTCAGAGGAGGGACAGTGAGTATATTGGTAGGAGAATGTTGGACATGGGGCTGCCAGGCAGGAGGCAAAGAGGAAGGCCAAAGAGGAGGTATATGGATGGAATTAATGAGGATATGAAGCTAGTGGGTGCAAGGGTTGAGGATGCAGAAGATAGGGATAGGTGGAGAGAGATGATTCGCTGTGGCGACCCCTGAAGGGAAAAGCCGAAAGAAGAAGAAGAAGAAGTGGATTAGTAAAGGTGATTTCAGTTCTATTCAAGTTTTCTATATAATCAAATATAGACTTCATAACCTCTCCTCTGTTTCCCTGTAGGTTTCCCATTTGTATTCTAAATGGGTTCATATCCTTGGCAGCAGCACACTGTTTTATATCCAGTGTTACTGATCAACAGCCTAGGGAGCAAGCATACATTTCATTACTCACCCCTTCTTATATCCTTGATCTACTGCAGTTGTGGATCGGTAATATCAGCTGGGTGTGTCAATATTCCTGAGTACATATTAGATCTTACCAGTATTAAGGGTTGATGAATTGCACTGGCAGTAAGACTGGTTTAGTTCCCATTGAGCAAATTCGTACTTTTCCATGATGCATATCATGTATAGTAATATGATATTTTTTCACCCCTAGCAGACATTCCCATTAAACAGCTTCTGTAAATAGCAAATATGCTGACTCATTAAAGGGATTAAATGAAATAGATTTATTAATAATTGTCTACATTCAAGTTCTGGACCAAATATTTTGGCTTCACAGAGGAGACCAGCAACTAAAAAACTAATCAAAACAGGAAACTTTTATTGAGATTTGTCGAGAGGAGAAGTGCAATGCAGATAGATCTCACAGAGTTTTTTTAAGGCAGTATTCGGTTCAGGGAACAGTTTGGTCATCAGGACCTGAAGGCGAGGACTCTGACTCAGACTTCTCTCCCTTGGTGTCTTTCTTAAGACCCTTGAGGCATTTGTCCAGCCTTTTGATGGAGAGCTCCACATCTTTTTTGGTTATACCGATAGCAGAAGCAGCATTAAGGTATGGGCATGGGTAGGCATCCGAATGTGACATGAAGCCACGGAATGTGTGTCCGCTCACAGTTTGTTCAGCTCCCAGTGGCACAACCCTGAAACAATAGGGAGGAAATTAATTCAGCAACAATTTTAGAAGCTATTAATATACTTCATCTGCCACCCTTTTAAATGAAGGATAAAATGTGGTTGTGAAATCATTCTGCAAAAGGAACTTGGTTAAAGGAATTTTCTGGATAATGACAAGCAAATAACACTAAGACCAGTTATTGCACCATAAAATTATAACAATCTACTCTTCATTCACACATACACCAACTTGCATTACCATACAGAGAGCACGCATTTTCAATGAGAACTGGTGATTTCCGACAACATGAGCAACAGCAACGATTGGCGACTAGTTGTGGGTGTCTAGTGACATGAAAAGGGGAGAAAAGTTTAACTTTATGCAAATATGGATCAATGGGAGTGAAAATAGTAGAGCGCACAAGATAATTGGCCACTAAAAACGTGCTAGACGATGTTTCCGTCAGCTCAGTGAACCAGAAAAATCAATAGAACAGGTCTTGACAATGTATGGCAAAACCCATTAGACAACTAGAGAACCCTGTGGGCATGCATTTAGAAGTTATTTTGTTTTGCTATATGCCTTTCAGTAAATCCAATATACTGGACCTGAGCTTCACTTTCAGTGTGCATCTGGTGATTTTTAATTTGATTCTAAATTCCTAATACAATGTGCTATTATCTGTAATGAAAAACTGATTTATTCTATACTTATAGCATGAAAAATGACTAGTGCACCTGATTAAATTTATTAGATTAGTAACACTATAAAAAAGAGCTCTTGTATAGGTATGGGGCATAACAAACTTTGCCATAGGGGCATGACAAAGTTTTGAACATAAAAAGTACTAATAGAAACCAATAGTGGTGCACAAATGTAAATACACAGCAGCAATTGCATGAGTAAGTTATTTGTAATAACAAATTATTTATGCATCTCTATCACTGCTGCAGGGGAGGACAAGAGAGCTCCACTTGCAATTATGAAGCTTGGTAGCAATACTAAATCCTCTCATTAATACAAAAATAACCCTCACATTATTACACAATTCAGCAGTTTATCCACAGTGCTCTGAAATTGGCTCTTACTATGGGAAAATGTGTTTACCTTTGGAAACTACCCGTTAACTAATCTCACAGGAACTGTTGACATTTATATAATTCCTATTATTTTCGCCACAGACATACTGTATATGTACTAAATAATACCCTATGATAAACAGAGTAGCTTTATGATGAGGTTCAATCATGAATATTCAAATCTTAGAAAGATTTGACAAATTTAGACATAAAAACAATTAATTAGGATAAAATAGGAGCATAGTGTATAATATAGTGTATGGTGTATAATACAGGAGTACTCCATTTGAGATAAAAGGCTGTCTACAGTAGGCATGAAAATATTCAGCACATATTGGTCAGGACTGCCGAGTAGGCAGAAAAAGCTCACCTGGCTCCTGACACCTGCCTGGTGAAGAGCATGGAGCCCAGCTGGGTAACGGCTTTATCACAGTTAGCCTGAAGTCCATCCAGGGACATAGCTGAGGAGGACAAAATGACAAAAGCCTTTTAGTAGAGTACATATTAAGTCTTACCAGTATTATGGGTTAATGAATTGCACTGGCAATAGGACTGGTTTAGTTCTCATTGAGCAAATTCATTCCTTTCCATGACGCATATCACGAAACATAGCGTATATCATAAGAAGGTCTTAAGAAGGTATAGTAATATGATATTTTTGCACCCCTAGTAGACACTTCCATTAAAGAGCTTCTGTAAATAACAACTATGCTGACTCATTAAAGGGATTAAATGAAATAGACTTATTAATAATTGTCTTTAGTCAAATTCTGGACCAAATATTTTGGTTTGATAGAGGAGACCAGCAACTAAAAAACTTAGCATGTGACACTTTTTAAAGCTACTTTCCAGTTTTAATACAAAAAATAAATATTGGATTTATTTATGCCACAACACATGATGTGTATATGTGTGTGTGTGCGTCTAGGCCTGATCATTTTTTTCATTGGTTGATTCTTCACTGTAAGTTTTATGTGTCCATCATATTGTATTTTATTGTATTTGTGCTTTTAAACGGTTTATGTTTTTTAATTGAAGTATTTTTTTGTGTTTCCAATTTGAATTAAGATATTGAACAATAACTGATAAACTGATTTGATGTCAATGATTATATACTATTGATTTTATTCTATTGACTATGTAAAGGACAGGAGAAATGTCTAACATCACATTGTTTATATTTGAGTGGGTTATGTACTATGATCTGATGTATTGGCTTTATCTAAGGAGAGTTTAAGGTAATATGATTTATTTTTTTGTGTTTTTGTGTGTGTGACTTACCCAGTGATATTGGATTATGTGGTGTGTGCAGCAGTCTCTCTCCATGTCTTTCAGCCAGTGTCTTCAGCTCCTGAGCCAGGTGGGTGTACAGCTCCTTCAGGCAGTGCAAAATCACAGTTATAAATAGTCACACAATGATCAGCCTTTTCTTGCTGCACACACTGTTTACTGCTCATCTTGCAATTTTCCATCTGCTGGCCTACTCCCTCCATCTGCTTCTCTATTCCTCACTCCTGCTGTCCTTCTCTCCCTTCCTCCCTCCCATCCTTTCCTTTTGCCTTTTCTGTCTTCCTCTACATGCCTTTACTATCATCCCATTAGGTCTCCTAATGCTTTAATGACATGGTGGTAAACATGTTAAACATGGTGATATTACAGTATAAAACTACTAGAGAGGACAAAATGCAGCAGCATATGATAAATCCTGTGGGCATGTAGTAAACAGTGGGAATTTCCTGTTTGTTTTTGTCTTGAAGATGCTGGTTTATAAATCAAGAGAATTTCTGTTGCATTCATATAATACTGTGGTCATAAAAAAAGAAAAAAAAGAGATATTTATATTTCACAACCTTTAAAATGAGAGCTTATGTTTCATGATAAACATAAGCCCATTTCTATTAAAAAAAACCCCATTGGCTATAAAATCAGTCTCAAACCTCCTACCTCACTTACTGGTCACTTATTTTCCTTATTTCTTTCATTAATTAACATGTAAGAAAAAGGAAAATAGAACCAGTTAGGTTCTATTTTCCTAATCTAGTTAGTCATGCTTGTTATTGATGTAGGTGTGTATTTGGAAGTACACAATCTTACAGAATGGATAGAAACTTGAGCTTCCCCAGTCTCTTATGTCCATCATGACATAACTATGTATATATAATGATATGTTTCTGAACTAAGCAACGGCATTAGCCTTAAGAGTTACGCACCATGGTGAATGGTACACTGACATGAATATAATATCTCAGAAATGAACGCCCCTTAGGATGAAAGCTAAATAAAAACCATACTATATATTACCACATTTGTAGGTATTAACAACTCTGCTCTGACCAAGTCCTTTGTCAAAGTCATTCAGTTCCTTAAAATTCATCAAGACATCAAAAGACTGACTGTTCACTTGCTATCTAATATATCCCACCCCTTTACAGGTACCACTGTAATGAAATCATCAGTGTTATTCACTTCACCTGCCAGTGCTTTTAATGTTATGGCTTTAATGTTACTTTTAGGTTGCTAATGAACTACACAAATAAAATTTTGCTCAGTGTCCATAGTCTGCATGTTACCTTTGCTATAAAAAAAGATATTGTCTTTAGTAAATTAGCAACCCTAATCACTTAATTCTATTCAATTTTATTTGTAGATTGATTTTAACAATGGACATTGTCACAATGCAGCTTTACAGACAGACATAAATATTACATTTATAACATCAACATACATTTATCCCTAACGAGCAAACCAGAATCGAGGGTGTCAAGGAAAAACTCGCTGAGGCGACATGAAGAAGAAACCTAGAGAGGAACCAGAATCATAACAGAACCAATCCTCATCTGAGTGACACTGGATAGTGTGATTACAAATAATCTCCCTCCTATAACTGCATACTGTATAGTCAAAAAGTGCATTTGTGTTCATTAACGAACTTCTGAGCAACTTATGAGTATGAGCATCAGAGTTATTTCTGAATTCAGTGCATCAGACTGAAGTTTGATGTTGAATGTTAAATGAAGATAAAATGTTCAGCGATGGAGACTTGAGTGCAATCTGTTCTTAGCAATTGCATTCCTAATTTTATCCAAGGAAGAACATCCACAGACATCTTTATGGTTTAATGTACCTAAAGCACCATCCATTTGAGCAGGATACCAACTGTATTTCCGTCACTACTTTAAAGATATTTAGTTTGTGTATATAATATATTAGTAAATAATTTATGATGTAAAAATGTGATACTGTTTGCTGTTCGAGTTCATTTTTTTCTGTTGGTTTGTTGGCTTATGATTGTTTGTTTTCTCCTATACCGATAAAAGTACATGCAGATATAAAAGTACAGCATGCTCTGTATCATATGAAGTTGATATAATGTTCCTTGTGTTGCTTTTTTAAGCTGAGAGAAGAATTATTGCAGCTATTCCTTTGTGGCATAGCTATTTATTCACAAACGCTTCAGTACATGCAGGTGCACTAAAACAACTACCACAGCCTTTTTGTTTGTAAAAGCCTCAGCTCCCCCTCAATCAATATTTCCTACTGGCTCTCTTTTTTTCTTTTGTTAATGTTAGCAGGTGCTGCAGAGAAAGGAGCATTCCATCATACTAGGCATTGAATGTATTCGTGCAGTGTGTTGGCGTTGTACCTTTCTCTCAGCCAAGAGCTTCTTATAACCTCTGGCCCCGAGGCTGAGCAGAGTGATGAGCACATCCAGAGATGGGGAAGCTGATGCACGACCTGTTGGAGAGCAATAAATCAGGATAAATTATTTTTCATATTCATAAAATGTGTGTGCTATCAGTTCTGGTAGAAAAGGAAGTTTGTCTGTTAAAACTACTCCAGTAGGAATTGTACAAGATATGAAGAAATCAACATGCTGTAAAAAGCTGTACTGAACTAAAGGAGTGCACAATCAATATTACAGCATTTATTCTCACTGCAGTAGGAAGGTGGGAATGATGCAGGTAAGGAAGGATAGTAGAGATGCAGAGAAAAATATACTCTCAAGTCTAACCACCAAGACTTCAGAAGTGGTACACTGAACGTTTGAGGAAAATCAAATACACTGAAATGGATTTTTTATATGAACTGTAAATGAACTGTTTACAGAACTGAAATGTTCAAACTTACTCTGTCATTCAAAAACAAAATCACATTCACAGACACAAAGGGGAAGAGATTCACACACTAACCAGGGTATATTTTACTGATCTCTTTAATGAAGTCCTCGTCGAAGCCTGCAATAATGGCACCTCCAACAGGAACCATGAAATTTTTGTCCAAGCTTTGAACAAAGGCATCAATTCTGCCCACTCGTGCACCCTGTAAATATACTCGATTAGCTGACATGTCTGAACACCTTAACCTAAGAAAATTAACAACAAAAATACTACATACAGACAAACATTTGTACTTAACCTGCTGTATGAGGTGCATGCATTTAGATGACTGCACTCCATAGGCATTGTTGACTATATGAGGGATGCTATATTTGGCACACATAACAGCAAGCTCTTCCAACCTGTACAATAAGAGGCAGAAATTTAAAGTTTACTCTTAAATCTTACATACAGGGCTTCTGAGTGGTGCAACAGAAAAGCTGTATCATGAGTTTCTGTATCATCCTGAGATCGCAATTCAAATCCTGAGGATGCCACAGCATCCATCATACTGAGCACTGACTGGAAAAGCATTCACAACCATCTGCGGAGCCCAAGAACACAAAATTGGAGATGCTATGAAAGAGGTAGAAGTGGCATAATCTCTCCCCTATCAATCACAGTGATGCCAATTATGGGCGGCTGTGAGCTCATGCACGGAGATGTGAGCGGATTGCATTTTCCTCTGAGGGTGTTACGCCGCCTCCTGAAGATGCATAAGCAGCAGTTTGAAAAGATGTGGTGACATAGCTTCATGTACCTCAGAAGAAGCATGTTACACCCTTCGCTGTTCCTGCTTGGTAACCTTAAATATTGTTCAATTGAAAACTTTTCATAACTGCATGAAAAACATCTCAGTTCTTGCACCATTTATTTCTATACCATGGAAGGTTTTTCCAATTAAATAGCTTCAAAGTTAATAAATACTACATCTGAGACAGAGCCTAACTGGCCAGTTGACCTGCCTGTCAGGGACGCGAGGAGCAAAACAGGAACTGGTGGAATGAACACAGAGGATATGCTCAGCTCCAAGCTCTTCAATCTTCTTCTCCAGAGCCTGCAGGTCTGTCCTCAATTCATCTCCTTCCAGAACATTTTCAATGACCACCGGCTCAAACCCTGCTCATATTTGGACAAGACAGTACAGAGAATTCATATATTATATGACATAAAATATACACTGTTTGTGTGTTTATAGGCATCTCTCTACCACAGCCGAACAATGTTGACCATTTCTAAATATAACTCAAGTTGTCTAACTGGAATTAAACACTAACATTGACTATACTGTATGCTTTTCTTTAATAAATAAGTCTAATTAATTTTTACTGTCACATTACAGATGTCAGTGTCATACCAGCAGTGACCATGGATTTGAAACAGGACTTCTGATCAATGCGTGGCCAAAGAATGTAGCGTGCCGACGGCCTCCTGTGTCGCAGTGTCAGGAAACACAGCGTCAAGCTCATTCCAGTTGCCATGGGCACCACAAAGCATGACGACACACTTCTAACACCTGTGTGAAGAAAACAGCTCTATGTAATACACTTATTAACACAAGAAAGCTAATTTCTCCATGTATTCAAGTAATCATGTGACATTCACCGCTAAATCTGAGAACATCCAGCACAACTGAATTGGTGATCTTGTTGAGGAGACTGGAGCCAGCGGCCTTCGGCTGAACGGCGGCGATATCACCAGAGCGGCCGATGCCGTGGATCAGTCTAAAACAGAGACGCATACATTAATGGAGCTTTGCATTATTATGCAACACATTTATATTTTCTCATAAAGATATAGAAGAACATGAACGCAAACACAGCATTCAATGATAGATTTACAAAAAAGCAGTTACCCCTACCAGATTGCCAATCAGCCTACAACACATGTCTCTTGACTGGGGAAAAAAACGGAATACCAGGAGGAAAACCCCAAAGTACAGGGAGAACATGCAAGGGGCAAACAAGCCAGAAGATGGAATCAAACTCCCAACCTCAAAGGTTCGAGGCAAACATACACACCACCCCCTGTTGTATATACTAAAAAACAATTTAGAAAATGTTTCCAAACAAATCATTCTTGCATATCAACTGGCAAAGATAATTCTGGTGTCCATCAGTTAAAAAATTACCCTAATCACTTCTTGTACCCTGCCTTAAGGTATTTGTGTCAGGCCATATCTTTGCCATTTTTTTTTTTATATACAAGATAGACAGAACTTTTATTTAATTTAATCTTTAATGCTGATATCTGGCTGTTGATTCTAATGTGTATGTGAATTGTTTTCCTACTGTTATGCTTATATTAGAGAAGTGGGATACAAACACAGCTGATCTGAAAATTCATTGTCAGTCAAAATGTAATATCTGTGAGAGATTATTTTTCTTTATGTAGCTCATAAATTATCAGTTATATTATATGATGTTATATATTTCTATTCATTTTTACACAAGACAATGGGAAACACTAATGCAAACACTAAACACTACTAATGCAGTCAGTAATATTTCCATTCCTGCTTATTTTACATAGAGTTGTGTCGTTGCTCACCAGGCCACTACTTCTAACAATGTAACTCAAAAAAAGCTTGTAAGTAACCTGTAATGTCTGCGGGCCACCAGGTCAGAAGCAACTCGGCCCTCTCTCTCTCCAACTCCACAGTTCCCTAAGAAATTATTACTGTCCATGACGGCGAGCTCGTTCAGAAAGAGCTCTATGGTGCTTTCACTCCATCCCTCCTCTGGACACTTGCCCTGGGTAGACATGAAAAAATCAGATGACGGACGAGCATGGTGTTAAATGAGAGGACTAAAATCTAAATCTATCAATAGCATAACTATTAAGTTTCTAAGCGATGCATTATATCATGATGTTTCATTCATTCATTGTCTACCGCTTATCCGATCTACTCTCGGGTCACGGGGAGCCTGTGCCTATCTCAGGCATCATTGGGCATCAAGGCAGGATACACCCTGGACGGAGTGCCAACCCATCACAGGGCACACACACACTCTCATTCACTCACATAATCACACACTACGGACAATTTAGAGATGCCAATCAACCTACAATGCATGTCTTTGGACCGGGGGAGGAAACTGGAGTACCCGGAGGAAACCCCCGAGGCACGGGGAGAACATGCAAACTCCACACACACGGCGGAGGTGGGAATCGAACCCCCAACCCTGGAGGTGTGAGGCAGACATGCTAACCACTAAGCCACCATGCCCCATGATGTGTCATCGATTGCAAAATAAGAATGATGTGAGGCAAAGTATTACACATGCACACATACTCAAGTGCAGACAGGCAGCTGTATTTATGATTTGTAAGTGGTCTGTAGTGCTCTAGTGCGTTCATGGCAGACAGAAAATAAATCTCTAAACCTTTTTGTTCAAACAAACAAAAACACTGCATTTATGGTTCTGTCATCTGATCTGACATATGCTTAAAAATGTCTCAACATTATCACTATATTTCCAAAAGTTTTGGGACACCTCTCCAAATCATTGAATTCAGCTATTGTTTTTCAGGGGTTGGGCTTGGCCCCTTAGTTCTAGTGAAAGGAACTCTTAATGCTTCAGCATACCAAGTCATTTTGGACGATTTAATGCTCTCAACTTTGTGGAAACAGTAGGACAGACACAAGCAACACAAGAAGAACACAGGTCCGAGAGTCTGAAACCACACTGAAAATCTGGGATTTCTTTTTCACAGCAACAGAAGGTTTCAGGATTAAATGTAAACAGAAGATGATACTGCCCATGTTAACTTATTGTACAAAATTTCAAAGCCAGCATATCCTCATATCTAATCTCTTCTACTGAAGCATGTGATCAGACGAGACGCTCTGATTGATTTGATCTAAAATGGATCATAAGTTATTGTCCAAGCCAGCTCGAGTGCACACTATTATTAAAGCAAAGAAGGGAAGAAACCTTATAGAATAGTAGGAAACTCAAATTCATGTAAAGATTCCAAATGTTGTTAATAATATCATTTGTAATATCTGTTGTGTTAAATTAGACAGGTATGCAAAATAGAAGCATGTATCACTAATGATCTTTGAAGCTCACAGTATGTTCTCGTGTTGTCTAATGAAGGTGCTGGATATTGCTGCAGTATTTCTCTGGGTGAGATGTTCAGCACAGGGTGATGAGAACTGTACCTGCTCTAGCAGAGTCCTGATGAGTTGCTCATGACTGCGGCGAGCCTGCACACCCTGCCGCACATAGGAAGCGGGCACCAGCCTCTCACTCACACTGAAGTTTTCCTCATTCATTCCTAACGCTGTCTAACACACACCTGAACCGCAGCAAGTACGTGAACAAGTCACTGTTAGGTGTTATCGCTGTTTTCTTTAACCAGCTAGCTATTTCTACTCTGCAGCGTGCTTCGAAGCACTAATACAACCTTTATACAGTTTGGCCAGGCTACTTACGAAACGCTTGCCAAACTGACTAAACAGCATGGGTAAATCCTAAACGCTGTTTATTTGGATATGTATTGCACTAGATATGGTGTATAATCCATTATTTCACACCCTAAACAGGGCACTTATCTAGGGAGTAAGGAAGCGCTTTGGGTTGCGTTCCAACCAAAGACAACCACTGTACACTTCCCGTTTATACGACTTCCTAAACTCCGCCCACCTACGGTCATTTGCTGTTTCAAAATAAAAGTCCTGTCTGCTTCTGCTAGAGAGGTTGCACTGTAGGTTTGACTGCGTTTCTGTATTAGCAAAGTATATTATAAATTAAAACACTAAAATCGTAATTCATCTGAAAAATGACGTTTATTCGAGTAGCTCATGAGACATAGAGGGGAAATTGCATTGCTATTTCTATTAACAATTATTTCCTGAATACATATTTTCTTTCAAATGGTAAAATCATGTTTGAACTCTTCATTGCAACATATATTTTATTTTCTCATCTTTAGCATGATGTTAAATATTTATATGATGGATAACGTCAAGAGGAATTAAGAAATCATGAAGAGGTATATGATAAAGAACACTTTAAATGAACTACAGTAAAGTGCATGGCTACTGTATGACTGAATGGCTCACATAATTGTTTCATCACCCAAAAAAAAAAAAATACACATGTACATCTGGTTTGGAATGACGACCAAGCTTCAATGAACAAGCATACGGTATATAAGCATCACAGTGTACTAAAGGCACTTACAGGAATCTCTCACACTTTTAGATCATTTGGTTAGTATAGAAATATGATCAATACACAAATGATTGATTTATACAAAATGATATGGATAGATTTCACAGAACAATTCTGCATTTTAGTCACCTGTAAATTTGTCATAAACACTAGTAGCCTTTTTGATGTGTTTGTATCACTTGATAACTGAGAAAGCTGGAAGGCTTCAAAAAGCTGGAAAAACAGTCCACAGAAAGTAAAGAGTGAGTTATGTTTGTTTAGAGCCTGCAAGATAGAAAATAGTTTCTGTTTCAAATGACAGCTATTTTTTTTTATTTTATTTGAAATGTTAATTTTATGCAAAATAGACTGTGAGAGAAACAGTGAAGGTTATTGTATGGCAATACTAATGTAGAGCTAGAAACCAGCCCATTGCTAAATCTGTTACAAACATGCAGCCAGTGCCTACAGAAATGAAGTCTAATTCTCTCCATCTCTGATTTGCCTCTTACGATCATCATTAACTGTGCTGAGGAGCTAGAATATTACTGAGGTTTTAGGATTAGGTACACTACACAGTGATGATTCATTTAACCGTCACAGATACAGTGATATCAACCATTGCCAACACTTAATAGTTTCTTGTAGTGTTTTCCAAGCTGATATGTGTTGTATATGCAGTACAGACATGTTATTTCATAAACATTTAAATTCATTTCCCACACTGCTTTTGCACTGCACTGGAGGGAGATGAGACACTCTCTACTTTTCTGTCATCTTGCGGATCATGTAGTTCAGGATGCCGCCGTGGTGGAAGTAGGTGAGCTCCACGTCAGTGTCGAAACGCATCCTAGCCTGGAATGTCTTTCCACTGTCCAGCTGCAGAGAGCACAAGGAAAGCATAAACAGATGTGACATTCATTTCAATAACTGTAAACTCTCTGCTGAGCAAGCTTTCTTTGAGAATGTGGGGTTTTTTTTTAGATGTTGACCACAATCAAGACATTTAATATCATAATTATTCATGTGTAGCAAGTTACTATGAGGCAAACAGAACAACATGAATGTAATACCACTGCAAAATTTAAATAAGGAGGTACCTTAATGTCAACAATCATTCTGGGTGTGAGCTGTTCAGGGATGACCACAGTGTAGCGCTCTCGGCCGGTGAGACCCAAGCTATCAGCCGTTTGTCCAGGCAGATACTCCAGAGGAATGATCCCCATTCCCACCAGGTTACTGCGATGGATGCGCTCATAGCTCTCTGCCAGCACAGTTTTGATACCCTAAGGGCATCAAAATACAAATTTTTTTTAACTCACAGAAGATATGCGGACAATTTTCATATATTTTGTTTCTTCTGATCATTGTTTTATTGTTGTTAGAAAACAGAGGTATGACCTCATAGTCATTAAGTTAGTTAAATATATGTACATGATACTCACCAACAGGAACGGTCCTTTGGCAGCCCAGTCTCTGGAGCTTCCTGAACCATACTCCTTCCCAGCCAGCACTAGTAGTGGAAAACCTGCCTCCTGGTACTTCTCTGCAGCATCAAACACATCCAGCTGTGGGAGAGAACATCATTTAATGAAGTAGCTTCTACATTTTAAAGTTTACTATGAACATAAAATCCCAAACCACTCCACCTCCTCTGTCAAAACTATATATATATATATATATATATATATATATATATATATATATATATATATATATATATATATATATATATATATATATAATATAGAGAGAGAGAGAGAGAGAGAGAGAGAGAGAGAGAGAGAGAGAGAGAGAGAGAGAGAGAGAGCAGAGAGAGAGAGAGACAAAGAGAGAGAGAGACAGAGAGAGAGAGACAGAGAGAGAGAGAGACAGAGAGAGAGAGAGACAGAGAGAGAGAGAGACAGAGAAAGAAAACCTTCTTAGTCTTTTATCTAACTTTTATCATCAATGTTAGCTAAGACTACTCTTTGTAGCATAAGAGCGAAGAAACAATGTCAAGTAATAAATAATCTCTGAAAATAGGGCAACACGTCTTTATTTATGTTTTTGTGCTGGTGTTGCATGTTACAAGTAAGGTCAGGTCAGATTCCAGTCCTACCGTCTCCCCTGTAGGAAAGTAGATGGTGCAAGGCGCCTGCTTGTTGAGGAACTTGTTGAAAAGGCGGATGTTTGCGAACGTTCCCCGAGCCATGACAGCATCGTTACCGCGTCGGGAGCCATACGAGTTAAACTCTCGAGGTGTTAGTCTGCAGGGAGGAGAGACACAAACAATTATTTCTAATCTTTAAAAACTATATGGCAATCCAGAGAACAACTGGCGAATATCAAAAATATCTCACCCACGACTGGTCAGGTAGCGAGCAGCAGGACTGTTTCTGGCAATGTTTCCGGCTGGAGAGATGTGGTCCGTGGTCACTGAATCCCCCAAATTAAGAAGCACATATGCATCAACAATAGACTTGGGCTTTGGAAGCTCTCTGGTCTGAAATATAAAACGCATCATTTGGCCGAGCTCTAAATGCAAGCATTGTAATTTTCTTTAAAAAATCCATTTGTTCTACAAGCTACATTGTTTCTTTACTTTTAATAATGTAACTGTGTAGTGTGAAACTTTAAACCAATTTATGAATTGCTGTTCCTCAGAGACAGCAACAGCAGTGAGGAAATTATATTACCAGTCCATCAAAGAAAGGTGGAGACTTGATGTACGTGGACTTAGGGTCCCAGGTGTAGAGCTTGTCAGAAGGAGCATTCAGAGAGTTCCAACACTCATTTACTATCTAAAATATAATAATAACAATACTAATAATAGCAATAATAATAATAAGTTATGCCATCCTACATACTTAAAAGCAATCATACACTTCTTAAGCACAGTTTACTAACCTCCACTTTCTCATAGACCTCTTTGAACATGGCAGGGATAACAAACTTCCTTTCCACAGCCTGGATCTCCTCTCTTGTGGGCCAGATGTCTCTTAGAAAAATTTCCTTCCCCTGAGGGTTCACCGCTATTCCAACAGACACCAAACAGAACCTACTGATTTAACTTCACTTAACTTCATGTAAGTAAACCTGATATTAAAATACAAAAGACAACAGACATATTCCGATTTCACTCACCAATGGGCTCCTTTTCAAAGTCAATCCTTATTGTTCCTGCAATAGCATAAGCAATGACCAGAAGAGGAGAAGCTAAGTAGTTGGCACGGGTGTTGGGGTGTACACGGCCTTCGAAGTTCCTGTTGCCAGAAAGAACACCTGCTGCTACCAGATCTCCCTGAAAAGAGCAATATTCTCATAGCATCGTATGCAATAAACACTTCCAGACTTACAGCACAGTTACAGGAAAGATGTTCAGTATTTACCTGTGTGATGGACTCTACTACTGGCTCTGGAAGAGGACCACTGTTTCCTATGCAGGTCATGCAGCCATAACCCACTACATCAAAACTAACGAGAGACAAATAAATCAAGTGCAAATTATAATGATGTTGCTCATGATGATAAAAAGATTCAAGAATTTACTTTAAAGACCCTGTTTTATATCAGTCATCATAACTATACAACTGATAGCATTTTTACTAGCGTCTCTTGTATTAGAAATGAATACTAAACCAAAATTTACAATGCAAAAACTTGTGATCTTGCCAAGTAAAAATATCTTGAATATAGTCAAAAATAATCTACGGTTTCCTATTAAAAGACTGAAATAAACCAAATATGATTAAGCCCACTTCTAGATATTTTACTATTTTAAGCTTTAAATTTTCTTATTCTAATGACTTTATTCATAACTATAAATTCTATATTCATATTGCAATATATCAGCAGTCATTTCATATGATGCATTTTTTAGATTTTGTCTATTTATTTTCCTCTGGACAAAAGTACAGTTAATTCCATTTCTTTTTTTCATTTTATTATTCTCTGCACAGCTTAGCATTTTATTTTATTGTGTTCCATTTTTATTTTATTTTCATTTTTACCCCACCCCTTTCCGACACTATTCTATTTTATTCTATTGTTATAATACAGACAGTCAAGGAAAGCATTTCACTGCATGTTGAACTGGGTAGGATTGTGTATGTGACCAAAAAAATTAGAATCTGAATTTGAGATCATTTAGCTTCTTTAAATGCTGGTCCAATAGAATGAAGTAAATAAATAAAAATAAATAAATAAATACATACATAAATGTCTAGAAATAGAATTCACAATCTTATACTTAGTTTCTTGTAACCTTTTAATAAGGAAATGCTGGATCATTCATTTTGAATATATTCAAGATCCACTATATTGCCAAAGGTTTTGGGACGTCTGCCTTTACATGCACATGAATAATATGGAGTTGGCCCACCCATTAAATAGTTTACAATACTGTCTATATGAAGTTAATCTTATTCACTGCAAGCCCTGATGATATCCTACCCTAATTCTGAGAGATATTCCATTACACCACTTTCCTTCAGATAATAGGTGACCACTCCACTACCAGGAGACAGGCTGGTCTTAATGTAAGGCTTCACACTTAAGCCACACTGGATGGCTTTCTTTGCCAGGAGACCTGCAGGGGGGATAAAGAAAGCCTTTAACCTTTGTGTGGATAAGAATGACAGCTTTTTAGAGATGCTAGTATAATTACCATTAAGAGACTAGGGGGTTACAGAGAAATGAGATTAGTGTATACATTTGTACCTGCACCCAGCATGACAGAAGGGTTGCTGGTGTTTGTGCAGCTGGTGATGGCAGCAATAACCACAGAACCATGAGAGAGGGAATAATCCACCCCATTATACTGGAATGGTATGCTGACATGGTGGCGTTCAGCTGGCACCTGAAACCCCTTAAAGCCTTGCTAAAAAAAAAAGAAAAAGAAAAAAGGGATGAAGACAAGCAAACTAATGAAACTACTGAAAAGTATATAAGGCAGGAGTGTCAAAATACAGGTTTATGTAGGCTCCGTGTTGTTTATACTGAAATGCAACATTATGTACCTTGGCTCCTAAACAAGTTTCAAAGTCCTGCTTCATTTCCGATACAGACACTTTGTCCTGCGGCCGCTTCGGTCCACTGCAGCAAAGGTCAACTGTGCTGAGATCAAGATCAACAACCTGCATGAAGAGAAGAATATGTGGATGTGGAGTGTATACCACCAAAACACACACCACATGAAGGAAAAGCACATTTCTATAGCACAAAACAATCAATGTGATTTACAACCAGAATTAATAAAAAAATAATAAGTTTCAATGATAGAAATACGTTACAATTTCAGTTTAGAGCAGCAATAAATATCGCAAAAACATCAAATCTTGTGGCAATTCTAAGCGGCAACTGATTAATCTAAAAAAGAATAAAAACTAAAATAAAAACATCCATAGTATTTAGATTCATGCTTAACTAATTGACTACTTCCTAAACCTGAGAGTCCTGCTAGGATTATATTGCTTGAACACATCCAGCACATATGTTGGTCCCAATCCATGCAGGGATTTCTCAAAATAACAACATACCAGTGTGTGTGCGTGTGTGTATACAAGTATACCTTTGTAAATTCTGGATCCTGAGCCTGATTGCTGTAGTCCCTAAACATGCCAACTGCTTTCAGGTATTGTGTAATGTAACTAAGCTTTTCAGCATCTCGCCCTAATAACAACAAAAAAGCATCACATATTAGGTTGCCTCTCAGAAAGTAGAAACAAGTACAATACACTCACTGTCCACTTTATTAGGAACTCCTGTACATTCATCTAATCAGCCATGTGGCAGCAGTGCAGTGCATAAAATCAAGCAGATACTGGTCAAAACCTTCAGTTTGAGGAAAAGGGCCAGATTGGCCCAAGCTACCATGAAAGACAGTAATTATTTGAGTTACTATATCCTTCTTGACAGCTTGAAAAAATCAGGCCATTTTCTTGACATCTCTTATCAGCAAAGTGTTTCAGCCTGTAGACCCTTTTTTGTTTCTGCACCATTCTGTGTAAACTCTATAGACTGTTGTGTGTGAAGCTCCCAGGAGAGCAGCCATTTATGAAATGCTTAAACCAGCCCATCTGATACCAACATCCATGCCACAATCAGCCTCACAGAGATAACAGTTCTTCATGTGAACATTGACTAAAACATTTCACCTGTATCTGCATTTTTTTGTATTGTAACTGCAATGCATGAATGTGCAGGCATTCCTGCACATAAAATGGACAGTGAGGGAATATGGCCAAAAGTATGTGAACACCTGACTAAACACCCACATGTGCTTATTAAACATCCCATTTCACATCCCCCATTACTCTTATAATAACATCCACCTTTCAGGCAAGTCTTTCCACTAGATTTTGGAGCATGGCTGTAATGATTGGTCTATTCAGCCACATAAGCATTAGTGGGGCACAGAACTAAAGTTCATATATTGTAAGTAGAAACAAAATGCAATTAATGTCTAAACAGGTGATCTAAAATTGAAGCCAGTGTACCTGTCTGCTCGAGATACTGAACACTGATGTGGTCAACAGGGAAGAAGGCGGCCGTAGCACCATACTCAGGGCACATGTTGGCAATAGTGGCTCGGTCTGCAATAGAAAGATGAGCCACACCAGGCCCAAAGAACTCCACAAACTTCCCTACCACGCCAACCTGACGCAAGTGCTGTAGGAAAAGAGACAAGCCACTGGTTTAATCATATAGGTTTAAAAAATAGTCATATTTTAAGAATAAGCCTCATTTATCCAGACGTATATGAAAGGAATTATACAGTCATGCTAATGCTCATCAAACTAATGCTCATCATTAGTTTGAGCATTTACACAAAAAAATGTAATATTCATGAAAATCTTATACATGTTTATATGTGTAAATCTGCTCATAAGAAAAACATACTAATATAAACGACAACTTGATCGACTTCAAATCATATAATTTGCATGGATTACTGTACTTTTACAAACAGAATATATGGTGGAGTTTAAATTGCTTTAAGTCTCTATCAAAACCACATCCTCTTTCAAGTTCACTAATTATTTAAAAAAAACCAACATTTTTTTAATAAAGATGCAAACCCAGAGATTAAGACAAATAAAATTATAATCTAATTATGACAAAAGAAATGTGTCTCTATAAACAGAGGACAGACATAAACCATAAAAAATACCTACACAATGGAAAATTCAGGACTCGCTTATTGCTAATAACTTTATACACAGTCCCATCCATAAGTATTGGAATGTCATGTTCTTTTGTTTTTTTAATTAAAGACATTTATGTTCGAGATGAACGGGGCAAACATTTATACACAGTTTTACTATGGGAAAAAAAAAAAAAGTACCTTAGTGACAGTTAGGACAATATCAGTGGAGGTGATGTATTTGTTTGGTGTGCCCTGGAGTTTGTACCCAATGACCTCTGGGAGGACCATACTGATTGGCTGACCCAACATAACCGCCTCAGCTTCAATACCTCCCACACCTGCTCAGACATATTGACAGTACACTTTATTAGAATTAATTGATCTTTATAATAACTATTTTCATGCAGAAAAACATTAAAAAAAAAAAAAGATTGTGGACACCGGACCATCACATCTATATATGCTTGTTGAACATCCCATTATAGATTTAGTTCCCAATTTGCTGTTACTATAATCTTTACCCTTCTAGGAACACTTTACAGTATATTTATAGTGTGGCCTGGGGTGCCATTCCAGTTAATTCCAGTATGACTGAGGTCAAAGCACAGTGAAGGCCACTTGAGTTCTTTCACTTCAACCTTGACAAATCATGTCTTCAAGAACTTTACTTTGTGCACAGGAGCATTGTCATGCTGGAAAAGGTCTGGGTCTCTTATTTGTAGTGAAGTAAAATGTTAATGCTACAGCATACAAAGTCTTATACAGTTGTATGCTTCCAACTTGCGACTCACACATGGATGTGATGGCCAAGCGTCTACATACTTTTGGCCATATAGAATATATCTAAAGTCATTTTATATAGCGATATTAATTTAAGAATATACATTCTTAGTGGTGATGTTTAAAATGTGTTGTTACAAAAAAACATTAAACTATCTGCCCTGAGGACTGTGCACCTTCAGAAAAACACTCACCCCAACCCAGCACTCCCAAGCCATCAATCATGGTTGTGTGTGAATCAGTGCCCACCAGGCTGTCAGGGTAATAGTAGCCATCCTGCTGAAACACGACCCGGGCTAGATATTCCAGGTTCACCTGATGCACAATTCCCGATCCTGGAGGAATGATGCGCATATTCTGGAATGCTTTTGAACCCCACTATGGACAAGAAGGAAAAAAGGTATTACTCCTGGATAAAATAATTTGTAGGAAGAAATTGTGTGCAAGCATTTTATTATTAACCCCATAATACAAAATAGGTCATTACCTTTAAAAACTCAAAACGTTCCTTGTTTCTTTCAAATTCAAGTCCTTGGTTTTTCTGAAGACTGTCAGAGCTAGAATGAATTTTAATACAAGTCACTGAGCATGTCAATAAAAACTGATACCATGTGAGGAACTGGTGTCTTATACACATCATACACATTGACAAACATGTTTCTAATTAATACAAAGCTTAACTAATACAGGTATAAATCCTGTGGCTACAGGTGATAGTGAATCCCCTCATAGTAACTTCACATGTGAATAATTTATGATAAATGAATAATTTTATTATAATACATTTTCACAGGAAAGTGTAAACGGTATCTTTTGTGAAAAAGTTTTCAACATACATTCAGGTCATATTTAGTTGAATAGTGAGTGTGCCACATGATCTGTATGGTCAAAGGTAACTCTGTCCAACTTGGCAACACTTGCTGTATAAGAGTCACAATCTGAGTGCAGAATGATTATGTGCGGATAACAAACTAAAGACACAAACCGCCCATTAAACATACAATACTAAGATTTAAATGATTTACCGGTACTGAGAGAGTTTTGTGTAAAATTCTTCTTAGAATAAACTAATGTTTTTTCCCCTATATATTCCTATTTACACAGCACACAGTCCGCTAAAAACCTCATTACAATCTCTGCTCCCTTAGTTAGATCATAAAAAGAAGAATTTCTCTTAACTGGATTAGATAAACTAACTTTAACATTATTCTGATGCTAGAAGGCTGTCATAAAAATATACTGCTAAACTAATCCCTTAAGCTATGTATGTAGAAGTACAAATAACACACCTCACAAAGCCAAGACTCAATAATAACTATAACACATTTGTGTTGCAGTTTGTGCTACAGCCATTTCAGCTTTTAAGAGTCTTTCTAAATGGTGTTTGAGTATTAACCCAGAGAACACTCACTTTGATATATCTGAATTAAATTAGTTTACATCTAATTTCAGTCCATGGTAAACAACATACGTCCTATTGAAGTCCACCTGGATGGAATGGTCAATGACTAGGTCAGCAGGACACACAGGGTTGATCTTCTCTGGATCTCCACCCAGCTTCTTTACTGCGTCACGCATTGCAGCAAAATCCACCACTGCAGGAACACCACTGTCAACAGCAGAGATATACATTCATAGCACAGCAACACCAAATAACGACCTTCTTACATTTTTTGTATGCTCTTTCATGTCTTGTCTTGCATTCATCCTTACCTCATACCTATTTAACATTGTCAGTATAAGTCTGGTTGTTACACACAGTAATTTCACTGCACCTTTGTACCAGCTATGAAAGCACTTGTTACACATAAAACTTTAAATGTGAAATCTAAATAGAGCCACTTTAATATGCAAGAAATAAAACACAACAGGGAGTGCTGTTATAGGAAAAGAATCAACTGTATCAACGCGGGGTGTTGTGATGCCATCACAAAACTGATTCTTTTCTTATACCAGCACATCCCGACGTCATGTTACCAAGAAACCACAAAGCCCTCTGTGCTACAGACACCTACTTTGGAAAGCTTAAAGGAACAGAATTACTGTTACAAAGCCTACTACTACTTCCAAAAATGCTACATAAATATTTTGACAGAAATATGCACCATATCATATGGAGTGCTTGCCATGTTAAACTTTGAAGTAAATTGTTACTATAAAACAATAAAATACTACAAAGAGCACATTAATATAAATTTGCAGTTTACCCTACCCACTACTATTTGAGCCATGCTATTATAAAAGATTAATCTGCACACCCTGGCCTATCAGAATCGAGAATGCAACCTCAGTGTTGAATAAAACACAATATCAAATTGTTTAAAGTTATTAAACCCACCGACTGACCGATTGAATCTTGGACTTAAGGAGAATAACTGATTGAATATTGAATATTATTACAAGGAAAGCAGAATGAATAGAACTTAACTCTTAAGAAAAACAGGAAAGAAGGCAAACAGTCCAAGTTAATCATTAAAGGCTAAGGTGTAATCAATCCTACGTGAAGTCCTGCAGGATGACGCGGGCAGGCCTGAAGGGCACCTCCACTGTCTGGGTCTGGGTCTGCTTCCAGTTGAGGATGCGCTCCACATCTTCCTTCTTTACCAGGAACTCATCGCAGTTCCTCACAGCTGACTCCAGCAGCACACGAATGGAGAAAGGTAGGCATTCTGTATTTAACAAGAAATCATCATCATTCATAACCTTAATCAGCTCAAATCAGACTGTTTACAGGTATCTTTAATTTAACATGATATCTTTTAAAATACTCTTTAAGAATAACTCTCAAGGAGTTTTGTCACTGAATACAGAACTACAAATTCTTTTTGTAACATCTTCTGTAGTACTCACACCGTCAATGTTAAAAAAGAAAAAAATTTTCATGCAACAAGTTTCACTGGCAAGAGTCACTGGCAAACACTGGTTTTAATACGTGAGAACATTTGCTGCCAACCACTTCTGCTTAAATTTTCATCTCTGTGTATGCTAGTTGTGTCAGATGCACATTAAGAGAACATTATAAGCCAAATGTACAGGAATTACATAGAAATTACAACTAAAAAGCATCAACACTAAAAGCTCTATTAGATCAAATGATGATTGAAAGAAAACAATAAATATTGTAAATTAAAAAAAAGAAAAGAAAAAGAAATATGCAGTGAATATGTAGCAATTCTCTTACCATATCGGGGGTCTTTAAGTTTTCTGAGATTGAAAAACTTGCAATCAGGCTTCTGGGAGTTCAGAGGCTCAATGATGTGTGCATAAGGGTTACTCATAGCTGAAGAATTTCTCCTTACCCACAAGCTACCTTCGAGTTATCTGAAAATGTAGGATTAAAATTAAAATAATTATTAAAGAAACAACATATGCATAAAGAGCACATCATTTAACCATGGTACTGGGTTATACCCAAAAGCATGTTTTAAACATGTTGTGACTAGCTAAAACATCCAATTAAATGTCCTGCCACTCAGCCTTGAGCATTTTAGCTCCTTTTGATGTCCCCATTTATCAGTAAAGGCTTGAGACACTGCCAAATTTGAAAGGCTGGTACGTGACAAGCAGGATTACACCATCTGAGATAGGATGATAGGAGCAGATAAATGTGAAATTTGAAAAACAAACACAGACAAGCGATTGTGTATATTGGGAAAGTTTGCATGGAGGGTCATTATGAAACTGGGGGAGGGACTGCATAAAGTCTCAGGTGATGGGTCACACCATGACATTATAGCTTTTGTAACACGGCTATTAGAGAAAGCATTTATTTTACCCATATGTAATTCACTTCTCTGTTTGGGATTAAATAAAATAAACAACAGGTGAAACTAATTCTCATTGGTCCCAAGCAGTTAAAGAAAAATCACTGACCCAAAGGAAATGGTAAACATGAACAGTATAGTGTGTAGCAAAGTAAGATTTTTGCTGCATTTATGTGCCTATGCTTCGAGAAAATGCTTAAGGAAACCAGACAAGCAGGGCGGTTCACTCCATCCTGCAAGTGAACCAACCAGTAAATTCCAAAATCTGCAGGATCGTTACACATTTCGAATTAACAAAAGATGTGGCAAGGGCAAAGTGGACTAAATCAGCCATTTTGTTTACTGAGGACAAAAAAACCCTTTCACCGCCACAGTCACAGAGTTAAAATAAACTGTCAGATTTCTCTAAAGCAAACATTCGCACACTCAGGTCAATAAACAACATGTATCAACCGTCACATGTTCCCAGTTTGATAGCCACAGTCTCAAAATCTCTTATGAATCACTTTCATAAGAAAAAGCAGTAGTGTACAAATACAGCATATGTGGGTTTACAGTAATCACTTGGCGCTTTTTATTTTCTTTCAGCAGAAAATGCTTCATGCAGCCGATTAAAAACAGTTCTGGCTATTTTCAACTCAGATTTTTCAGTGTAATCCTTAAAAAAGGATTATAGTTGACTTATGTTAACTATATAGTACTTATTTAATGCAAGTTGAACATACATTAATAGATTTTATTTCACATTAATGAACTCAAAACATTCTCAATTTACCTTGGAAGAAAGTGAACAGAACACTGTTCTGTGTATATTTGTACATGGAAAAATTAAAAGGAAACAAGTAATATTTTATATATAAGTTTAGTAATATAAAATGAGGGGAAAGGGGCGGGGCTTCCAAGATGTCAGTAAATATCAGAGACTTAAAAACACCTGAGCAGCTGTCAGTCATTCCAGATGCATGTGTCGCTTGGCTCATCTGCCATTTTTATATTTTTTTGGTGAACTAAAGCAGTTAATTTAATCTAGACGTCCAGACCAGTAGTTATTGGTCATCACCAGTTTTGAACTTTTTTCTTTTATTTTGCATGTATTAAACACACCTACTCAGCCATTAACAGAGGCTACAGAAATGAGGAGTGCTATGCCAGCACACCCCCAGCTCCAAATCTTAAGACTTTAGCAGATGATAATAATGCACTGTGGTGTACAGGCCATTTTTGTGTTTAGATTACTTTTATGATTAAAAAAATGCATGTATTAAACCTTTAAAGGGGGAGTGGAGTGGTGCAGTAGTAAAGTTACTGTGTATGTGAGGTTTCACATGTTCTCTCATATCCATGTAGATTGCCTCCAGGATTTGCTGAGCTTCTTTCTCATTGTCCAAAATTATACATGGAGGTGGATTTGCTACTCTAAATTGCCATTAGCTGTGAATGAGTGTCCTGCAATATACAGGCAATCTATTAAGGGTTGGTTCATTCATCATATGTAATACTTCCCTGATATGTGACAGATCCAAAGTAGGAAGATCAATTGACCGGGATAAAGTGATCACGAAAGAAAGAAAAATAGGCTGATCGATAGATAGATGGATGGATGGATGATGTCAGCTCAAAAGCACTAGTGTAGTACTGCACTTACACAGGCATTATGACATTATGACCATCTGCCTAATATTGTGTTGGTCCCCTTTTTCTGCCAAAACGGCCCTGACCCGTCATGCACTGTGTATTCTGACATCTTTCTATCAGAAGCAGCATTAACTTCTTCAGCAATTTGAGCAACAGTAGCTCATCTGTTGGATCGGACCACACGGGCCAGCCTTCTCTCCCCACGTACATCACTGAGCCTTGACCGTCCATGACCCTGTCGCTGGTTCACCACTGTTCCTTCCTTGGACCACTTTTGATAGATACTGACCACTGCAGACCGGGAACACCGCACAAGAGCTGCAGTTTTGGAGATGATTTGATCCAGTCGTCTAGCCATTACAATTTGGCCCTTCATCACACTTTTTTTTCCTGCTTCTAACACAGCAACTTTGAGAAAATATTCACTTACTGCCTAATATATCCCACCCACTAACAGGTGCCATGATGAGGAGATAATCAGTCTTATTCACTTCACCTGTCACTGCTCATAATGTTATGCCTGATCGGTGTATTTGGACATAACATCTCCTGTACTGGGAACTACAAAACCAGCTATAAAATCCAATACATTAATCGCATTACGTGTCCCTTCACCTTTTTACCAAGCAATCAATCAGATATTGAGACGTTGCTTCAACTGTGCTCTTATTAAGGACAATGTAAGACTACTGACAAATAAACTTCCTGTTTTATCTTGTTAAAACGTTACATATCAACTTAAATAAACTAGCTAGCAACCTGAATTTCCAGACACTGACTCACTAACTACATAACGGACTATCATTACGGCAATTTGTAAAATTATACATTCGTGTGCCAAACATCCAGCTTCCTGCAGCAGCTGCTGCTGCCTACCTGCAGAGATCACACTCTCCCGTCCAACCCCAGTGATGACTCTGTCAGTGGCCTGTCTGTTGTCGCTAAGCTTAGCTAGCTAACAAGATAATGTAGTCACATTGTTAAAGATTACATTCATTTGTATACATCTAACATGTTGTTACCCACAATGTACATAAGTTAGGCTACTTTATTTCACAAGACTTACCGATTTTAAACAATAGCCGACTCCTGAAGATCAGATCAGCTACTAAACACTATATGGAGCAAAAAACTGTAGACCACTCTCCTACCGTAGTGCACCTAGTACCACAGACTTAAAAAAAATACAATTCACAAATTCTCTTCAATATTTCCTCTTGTTTTATGTCGTGATAACTAACATCGATATATGTGCAAAGGAATAAAGGAACAAAGGAATATAAGAATGAAGATGTGTAATTATGTTTTAAAATGTAACTCTACGACGAATAATCTTGTTAAACGACGGTTTATGGCGTTAATACGGTAATGATTCAGCTCTTTGTCAGCGAGGTCCAAAGTAATTCGTTTTACGCTTATTTGATAACATTTTACGCCGGAAGCGTCTTTTTTTTAATAAACGTTGAAACATAAATAAAATAAACACAGCTCTAGCTGTTCCCATCTCTTGTGTTGGGTTGGAGGAAGCAAGTAAGTTGTACTGTACACGAAGAAAAAGTAGATTAAATGAAGAAATCAACATGTGAAAACAGCAAGTGTAGTAAATGCAAAGTAGAGGACTCTGTGCAGTCCAGTCAGGTTCCTCCACACCAAACTCACTTATCCATGTCTTTATGGACCTTGCCTTGTGCACTGGTGTGCAGTCATGTTGGAACAGGAAGGGGTCATTCCCAAACTGTTCTCACAAAGTTGGAGGCATGAAATCATACAAAATGTCTTGGTATGCTGAAGTTATATATATATATAACTTTACACTTCTTTATACTTGTACTTGTTTATACTGTTCAACATTCATTATAAAAGAAAAAAGAAACGGTACAAGTGTAAAAACAGTTGTCATGCATTTGTATCTGTTTAGATTTCATGTCATTCCCTATCACCGCCATGCAGCTGTGAGCTAGTTCATGTTTATCTGCATGGGTAGTTCTTGGTAACAACAAAGGAACAGGTCAAGCTTGTCGTAAAGCTCAGTAGTATCAGCTAGACGAAGAAACTGTCAATGATGGAGCTCCTTCCTCCTTTTAGTACCATCTCTGCTTTTCTGCATCCTGTAAGTCTTCCTGGCCTGTGCTCTCTCTTTCTCCTGCACCTCTGTGTCATCCAGCACCTCCAGACTGGGGATCTGACTGATAACATACAGCCTGGAAAATAAGAGTGGACCCAAAAAGAGCTTAAACTCAATAGGACTATTTGTTTCATAACCATAGTTGCAAAACCACAAATTTCTTTTCAGGGTTGAGAGAGAAATTGATCCTGACATTTAAGCCCATTTAAATCTGATGTAAGCAAAGGCAAGACAAGTGAAAACTTGATTTTCGACATACAAGTTACATACTCTCGTACTTTCATCACTACATACTTTTTCACACAGCACAGGTGAATGTAGTAATTTCATAGATATCTCTGTCATGTAGATTGCTGATATTCTTACAAGTGATTTTATTAGAACTTTTTTCCAAACAAATTTAATTCATACAACTAAGGCTGCATTAAAATGAATGTGTGTAAATTTGATGTCAGTATCAAAAATGTTCTTTTCCCTGTGTATTTAACAGGAACAGACTTTTAAATGTAGTATGTGCCTTTTTGCAATTTGTTTTAGAGGAAAATCTAACATAGATCCAACTATTATTAGCATTTGGGGAAAATAAAATCCTGCAATAAGCATCTAAATTGTAATGGGAATGCACATGTACAAGTAATCTAGAAACTGAATTTTTTGGGACAAAACTGAGTTTGAGAAAAATACATTTAAATATAATTGTAATTTCGTATACTTCCATCTGAAAATGTGAAAATGACTGATGTGATTAAATTACTGCAAAAGACTACTGATTTTCTTGTCTCAGTATTTTAAAGGATCTTCTTTCACTGTAACAGTGTTTATATTCTTATATAATATTTTCTTATAATTATATTAGAAGGATATGTGCGTATGTAAATGTGGAAAGAAGAGCATAGCTGTATACATGATGACCACTAGGTGGAGTAGTATACACATCTGAAGGTGTTGTTTATTATTGTGTATCTTAATCTTGTTTAATCTTTAAATCACTGAAACAAACCAATGGTTATTAGGATGGTAACGTAGTTGAGCCCATTAAAAAGCTAGCTGTTTTATATAGGAATTTTTTGGGTCGTTTTATTTACCTGTAATCAATGTACTGGGTCAGGCTGCCTCCATTAAAGTAACTGGGTGCTGCCTCATTGTTCATCATACTAAGTATCCTGTAATCAGACGACAACAACATATTCAGCATCTTATTGAGACTCAAGAACACTGATATGTATTCTATCATTAATCAACTGTTGTTATTACAGAAACAGACCAAGCAGAGCCTACTTGATATTGGGAAACTTGCAACGTATCTCTTCAACTATAATGGGAAGGTTGCTTATTTTGTTCTTGTTGATCCACAGTGTAGTGAGACTTGGCATGTAGGGGAACTTGACATGAGAGCTGTAGTTGTTGCCATCCAGGATGAGAGTACTCAGCTCGTCCAGCTCCCCCAGAAGAGCTGGGCTCCGTTAATGGTTGAGTTAAGGCAAAATGTGATAAGATGATGACCTTGTGGCAAATTCTCATGCCAGAAGGTTTGTGGGTGTGTGTTACAATGGGTTTGTGTACAGTCCTGTGTAAAATACAATGATGTTTGGAGTTGAAAGAGCATTAAATACGTTTTATACAGTAGGTTGATATATAATTCAATTATTTACAGACATGGAAAGAAGAGCACAGTAAAGGATACTCATCCAGAAGGTTATAACTGAGGTCCAGGACCTCTAGGGTGTCCCGTTGTTTGATAATGACATCATAAGGAATCTCCTTAAGGCTCTGGTATGCAAAAGAGAGCCTCTTCAGCCCTGGCTCTACAGTGGAGCTCCCTGGGGCCCCTGGCTCCAGTACACTACTCTCACACACCTCCATACGTTCAGCTCTCGGTATCAGGTCACATAGTAAACACTAATCAGCTGACCAGACCAGGCAAGACACTCTATACAAATATGCACAACCAATTTACTCAGGAGCATTAATAGTAGTAGATTAATTTATTTATTCATTCATTTATTCAGTATGCTAGTCAGGATCACACTGAATCTGGAGTCTATCCTACGAAAAATTGGTCATGAAACAGAAATACAGCCTAGATGGTTCACCAGTCCATCACACAACACAATGGGCACATACCTTTCACAACTAGAGGTAGTTTACAGTCCATTTACAGGCATGTTTTGCCAGGTGAAAGGAAACGCAATCAAAGCAGGTCAAAATCCATCATTCATTCCATCACACAACCTTCAATAAGTTGGATTCCAGTATATCACAGGTAACCATGCACACAGAATTTCCACCTGTTTTACTAGTCAAATAATTTAACGTGACTTTGAGACACTCCTCTATAGTGTGCATATTCATGTATTGCGTCATAGCATTCTCTGTATCTTAGGTTTCGCTTTTCAATTCGTAAACAGTCATGCTTCTGTGATGGTTCCTAGTCTTAGAAGTATTACTTTGACTTGGTTTTATATGTTTGGAATAATGTTTCATTTTTCAAATATTTGCATTTCGCAGCAGAATTGATGCACTGATGAAGCATCAAAATGTCTTTCAGAATATTGTGTTACTACTATTAGGCATGTAATAAACTTGTTGACTTCTGAAAAGACTTAGTATTTTTTAACTTTGTACCAAGAGCACTGACCACAACTAAACAGCAGAGTGATATCTGCAAATAAGTCCGTGCCTTGCTTTGTGTCATATAGGATTGAAAAATCCAGTGTCAATATGCATGGCTACTTATTTGGGGTTTATACACTTACACACTGTCAAGCAAATATTCTAAAAAAAAACTCAAATTGGATATGGAGATAAGACTGACAAACTCACTACATATGTATGTAGCTTATATTCATCTTCAGTTATAAAGCTTCTCATTCAAATATTCACATTTTTACATCTGTAGAAATCAGCACAATTTTCCTCAAACCTGTCAGGTTGCATTCTATCCACAAGAAGAATGGTTTGATATCAGGATGAAGTTGTCGTCGTAATTTACTTAAAAGTGAATTATGCCCATGCACATACACACTAATACACTACAGTCGTGGATTAAAGCAACCATAGAATAAAACGTTTAAAAATTCTGCATTGTATTTTAATGAACAGAATTCTGCTCACCAGTGTAAGCTGGGTTCCTCAGTAGGTTGTGTATTGAGACAATGCCTGAGTGTGTGTGTGCTGAATGTCTTCTTTATACACATAAAAGCCTTCTTTCATGTCTGGAGTCAGAATCACAAGATCTGGATAATTACACCACTTATTAACCCTTTACTCTGGCCAGCGGTACACAGAAATAGGTCAAATGCTGGATAATATTTCACTGAAGCTTATCAACACTATAGCAGTTTTTAAGTGGTGTTTTATGTAGTGCCCAATAATATTATCATGCATTGCTAAGTATTAAATTAGGTATCATATTGTAAATATGATTTAACAAGAAAGTAGTGCACACTGCAGGTAACATGTAATATACTTCACACCATATTTTTTATTGTTTCTCCTTATTCTCTTATTTCTTATTATTACTATGGATTCTTTTTTTTATTTAGATTCTGAAATTTACTTTATTTATATGAACAGACTAGGAGGACTGGCCAGGTTTTTATTTCACTGCAAGTTGTGTACTGTATATAACTGTGCATGAGAAATAAAAATCTTCAGGCTCTACTGAGAAAAAATGTTAGAAGATGATGAAAGTGGCTACGTTGTTTTGTCTAAAATGTCATTTCATCTCTGCAATGATATGATATGAAGGAGCCGCCTCATTTTGCCTATTAAATATTGACATAAATATTGAGCACGAGAAGGTCAGAGCAGAAGATAAATTGGCAAGATTTGTGAGTTGTTTTCTACATCGGTGAAGCTCATTGGATGTTAGACTCAAATGATTGGAGCCCATTTGATCGATGTGTTGTATACAGTATACCCTAGCTGAATGACAGAAAAAGAGACCATCTGAATTTTTTACCAAGTACTTTGAAGGCCTAAATAAAAAACTTAAGAAACAAAAAGATGTGTATTTTTTTATTATTATTTTAAAATGTAATTAAGTAAGAAAATGCAATAATACTGACATAAAGTATAAATATAAACCAAATTAATACTTAAATACAGTAATGTATACAACTACTTTAATATATTCCATCATGAATATCCTTTCATGAAGATTTTCACCCTTATTTTGCTAGGGAAACTTAATTACATTTAATTCTAGTATATAAAGCATTTTATCTAAAGCGTCTCATCCTCTCTGGATGCATTTTTACTCGCATAGCTAAGTCTTATTTGTTGAATAATTTACCTCTGATCTAGCATACAGGAGTATTAACCTCTAATGTGTACTAAATAAACCTCTACTGCATTTAGTTTATTATTCTCTTTTACATTTTTTGGCTCTATTTAGTGTTATTGTTGTTATTTCCATATGTGACGTGTATCCAAGGATTTTTTTTTTTTCTTCTGATATTTTTTTCGAATTTCATTACCATGTTAGGATATGACGCAATCTAGCCTCAATTCTAAAGTATTTATTTATTTATTTATTTATTTATTTATTTATTTGCTCATTTATCAGGACTTTTACATTAGGAATATTACATCTTATAGTGCTCTAAGTATGCTGACACCAAAAGAGAGCTCAGAGAGACAAAATTGAAGACTAACCAACAAACAAATAAATAACATAAACACAAGATCTTTAATGAATAAGTTATAATGTTGTTTATTATTATTATCAGTACTCTTATGGGTTATATATAGCCCAAGACTTTTTGTCCTGCTTGGTTTTGTTTTCACTTTTGATTTCCCTTTTCTCAGTTCTACGGTGTTTAATTAAATCAGTAAGTAAAATGGTTAATTAAGTAAGTTACTACAGTATGCTGGTGGTATAGAACAGAGCTCTGGTACATAAAAAAAATAAAAAAAATAAATAAAAACAAACAAATAAACAACATCATATTTTATGTTCTCAGCATATTCCTTACTTTTGTTCATGACACTTTCGTTACTTATCTTACAGGCGCTGTGAGTGGTTTTGTTTTCTTGTCTCCCAGGCTGGATTTTGTTTTGAATCGTGATGAATTTCCATGTTAGGGAATGACGAAACACTCCCTCAATCCTACACAGCTGCCGCGCTGTCTCTGTGCGAGAAATCTCGAAACGTCACGAAAACATTCCGCACACGTGACTTTCGGCTTCCCGTGTTCGGTGGGAGAAATATGTCGCTCCGCCTCCTTTCCCTGACGTCAGGTAGACGCTCTGTATATAAACAGCGTGCGGCGCTCGTAGTGACACATAAATCTGAGCAGAACGTAAACGCAAAGGAATAAGAACTTGAACGAAGAGAGCTTGATGACGGAATACAGACATTCGGCGCATTATAGCTTCATTATGGAACTGCTTCATCCTCGGAATACGACTGCTCTAGATCATTTGAACAATTTCAGAGTTTCAGCTAGAAATCGTTACTGGAGTGCGAGACAGGCAACTGGTTGAACTATCATTAATCAGAGGTAAGAGCGGCTCTTTTCTGGTTTGGCAGTTTTGTCCAAATCAAATCAATAGAAAGTACATAATGTTGTTTATACTAATATTTCAAAGATCTCAGAAAACTTTCCGTGTTTGTGTGGAAGCCTAGGTTACCACGCAACGTACGTGTGTGACGAGACAGTGACTAATTTCGCGTAGGCGTGCGTGTTGGCATTGACTCAGTGACCTACACATTTCCCAGACTGTAATCTAAATAACAGATATAGAACCACAGAAATGCGTCTTACAGAAGTTTTTACATGACCTTTTCCCCCCCTGAGATTTATTTCTTTAAAGCTTTAAGGCAGGTATCATAAAAAGGAACATATGAAAGGTTAAATGTTATTTTTGAGGCTGCTTATGAGCTGTAATGTTTTCATTTAACAACAGAGTATATGATGATCTTTAAAATATTTTAAGTTTTTTTTTTTTTTTTTTTTAAAGAAACCTTTACAAGAACCCGTTTTGCCCCGTCACTGCTTACTTTTACTTTCGCCCACCATTGAACTTTCACATTGTGTTTTTCTTACAGAGTAATTGTGAAAGCGATGGGACCATTTTCTACCCTTCTGCATGATCTATTCTCTTGTTGGAAGCCAAAACGACCGTCCTTGATGAAGCTTGATCTTTTTCCTGCCATGACAAAGACAGTTGAAATTCAACCCTTCGGCTCATACAGGAGGAAGTCAGTGCATTTTGTATTACAGAACATTTGCTTTTTTCTTTGTGAAGTCTTCAAGAAAGTCATACATCACTGTATGACTGTTAGAGAGTTACTAAGCACAAGCATGTTTTTCTTGTTTACCAGAGAAACAGTGGTCATGACCAGGGACCGTGAAATCAACATGGCCACAATGACTGTTAAGGCAATGATCCATTCGGATCAGCTGGCAGTGGCAGATGTTCTGCTCTCAGACTGGCTTGAATGTCAGTCTGAAAAGCAGGATGATCATAGGGACTGTGAAATAGAATGGAGTGAGGAAGATTTGTCAGATGATGGAGTTTCAGAGATGTCTCCAGAGAACAGAGAGTTGTGGGAGTCCTTCTTGAGCAGCAGTGATGCCTACAATCCACTCTGCTTCTCCTGCTCTACTGGTGTAAAGGTTTCAGACTGTGATGAGGAGGAGGAGGAAGAACATGCTCTCAGTCATCAGGAGAGAGATAATACAGAATGGAGTGAGGAAGAGGATTCTGGTTGGTCAGATGAAGAAGATTCGGCGATGTCCCCAGAGAACAGAGAGTTGTGGGAGTTCTTCTTGAACAGCAGTGATCCCTATAATCCACTCTCCCTCTCCTGCCCTTCTGGAGACAAAATAAAGGCATCAGAGGTTCAACAAAACCACACACCTTCAAGCCCCACAGCCAGAGAGGTTGAGGCGCACACTCCTGAACAGAGCACAAAGGGAAGCGCTAAGAAGGTGTGCATTACATCAGTATTGCATCATGGGTTTATTGTATGTAATCGTGTAGCAAGACTGGATATTTAGATATAAGAATTGAGAGATTGTGACTAATGTTAAGTTTGTGTATTAAATTTAACCAAAGTAAAATGTCATAGTTGCAGTATTAAGTGTTATAGGCAAACATTCCTAAACAGAGTGCTGTATGCTGAGAATAGTGATGCAACAGTGTGTCACAGATAAGGACCTTTTTAATTCCAACTTGGCTGCTTTTGACTACACAAATGTCATGATTTCAGTTCCTCAAAATGTCAAATCCATGTATGACAAATGTGTAATTCATATGTGCACTCAAGCATGTACAATAAGCTGTAAAAGTAAAAAAATAAGTTATTTGAGATGTAGGATGTCAGTTCTCAACATCATGCAGTTTATTACCAAAACTAAATATTTAATTTATTTCTTAAATTATTTCTCAATCTGAACTTGTCATTTTCAGGTGCGTTTTAGTGAGGAGGTGACCATACACACCCTCGACGCATGGGGCTTGGCAAGCCAGGCAGCACGGGATGGGTCGTGCTGGATGGAGATGGTGCGAGATCGAGACCGTTTCAAAAGGAGAGTGGAGAAAGCTGAAGAGATTATCAGCCCGTGTCTCGCAGCTCAGCACAGAGCCAGAGTTTTGGACAGACTACTGAGCTACTCTGCGTTGTGTGAGTCCTCCTTGAACAACAGAGATCTTTACAATCTGCTCCACATTCCCTCCCCTACTGAAGACAAAGTATGTGCTTCAGACAATGATTATGATGAGGAAAAGAAACCTGTTCCTCTTAGTCGTCAAGAGGACGATGATATAGAGTCGAGTGAGGAAGAGGATTCTGATTGGTCAGATGAAGAAGATTCGGAGATGTCTCCAGAGAACAGAGAGTTGTGGGAGTCCTTCTTGAACAACAGTGACCCCTATAATCCACTCTGCTTCTCCTGCCCTACTGAAGTAAAGGTTTCAGACCGTGATGAGGAGGAGGAAGAACCTGTTCTTAGTCATCAGGAGAGAGATAATACAGAATGGAGTGAGGAAGAGGATTCTGATTGGTCAGATGAAGAAGATTCGGAGATGTCCCCAGAGAACAGAGAGTTGTGGGAGTTCTTCTTGAACAACAGTGACCCCTATAATCCATTCTGCTTCTCCTGCCCTACTGGAGACAAAATAAAGCCATCAGAGGTTCAACCAACCAACACACCTTCAAGCCCCACAGCCAGAGAGGTTGAGGCACATACTCCTGAACAGAGCACAAAGGGAAGCTCTAAGAAGGTGTGTATTACTTCAATATTACATCATGGGTTTATTGTATGTAAGCATGTGGCCATAATGTAGATATTTTTATATAAGAATTGAGTGATTGACTGTTTAAAATCTTGTATATTAACCTCAATCAAAATAAAATTGAATATTTGCAGTATTAAGTGTTGGTTACAGGGAAAATTCCTAAACATGGAATAGAAGCATAGAATGCTGAGAATAGTGATGCTGAGAATAGTGATGCAACAGCATGCAAGTCACAGTGTGCAAGTCTTGACTACAAAAAATGTTTCAGTCTTTTAAAATGTCACACCCGATGATTAGGCTCAAATAGACATAGACAAATGGACAATTTGTATAACAAATACATGTGTAATTTGTGCACTTCTTCTTCTTCTTCTTCTTTCAGCTTTTCCCTTCAGGGGTCGCCACAGCGACTCATCTCTCTCCACCTATCTCTATCTAATGCATCCTCAACCCTTGCACCCACTAGCTTCATATCCTCATTAATTCCATCCATATACCTCCTCTTTGGCCTTCCTCTTTGCCTCCTGCCTGGCAGCTCCATGTCCAACATTCTCCTACCAATATACTCACTCTCCCTCCTCTGAACATGTCCAAACCATCTTAATCTGGCCTCCCTAACTTTGTCCCCCAAACGTCCAACATGAGCTGTCCCTCTGATGTACTCATTCCTAATCCTGTCCAATCTTTGTCACTCCCAAAGAGAACCTCAACATCTTCAGCTCTGCTACCTCTAGCTCTGACTCCTGTCTCTTCCTCAGTGACACTGTCTCTAAACCATACAGCATGGCCGGTCTCACCACTGTCCTGTACACCTTCCCCTTGATTCTCGCTGATATTTTCCGATCACACAGAACTCCCGACACCTTTCTCCATCCATGTAATTTGTGCACTCAAACACATGTAAAATGTGTAGGATGTCTGCTCCCAGCAACATGCAGTTTATCATCAACCCTACTTCGAGGTTTCTGAGTTTCGTTCTGCACCATGTTGACCTTAATTTACCTTATTTACATTTAATTTGTTTCTCACTCTGAACTTATCGTTTTCAGGTGCATTTTAGTGAGCAGGTGACCATACACACCCTCGAGGCATGGGGCTTAGCAAGCCAGGCAGCACGGGATGGGTCATGTTGGATGGAGATGGCAAGAGATCGAGACCGTTTCAAAAGGAGAGTGGAGAAAGCTGAAGAGATCATCAGCCCGTGTCTTGCAGCTCAGCACAGAGCCAGAGTTTTGGACAGACTACTGAACTACTCTGATAGCATTTTAGAAGTTCAGTGATTGCATCTATTTATTCATTCATTCATTCATTGTCTACTGCTTATCCGCTCTATACTCGGGTCACGGGGAGCCTGTGCCTATCTCAGGTGTCATTGGGCATCAAGGCAGGATACACCCTGGACGGCGTGCCAACCCATCACAGGGTACACACACTCTCTCTCATTCACTCACGCAATCACACACTACGGACAATTTAGAGATGCCAGTCAACCTACAATGCATGTCTTTGGCCTGGGGGAGGAAACCGGAGTACCCGGAGGAAACCCCTGAGGCACAGGGAGAACATGCAAACTCCACACACACATGGTGGAGGCAGGAATCGAACCCCAACCCTGGCAGTGTGAGGCATACGTGCTAACCACCAAGCCACCGTGCCCCCACTATTTATTTATTTATTTATTTATTTAAATTTATGGCAGCTATTTTAAATGTTTATATGTATTTACCTCAACAACCTAGTTACTGCACTGTGAATCACTTTTTTTTGTTGAATAAACACGACCTTTACATTTGCTCATTTGCCTCATGCTTTCATCTAAAAGTGTTGTGCTCAAGGAACCAGCAATGCCAGATTGGTAGTACTGGGATTTGACCTAAACATGACAGACCAGGAAAGCAGGGAGTGAGAATGCAGAGTGGATTATTCATAAATGCACATTACTCAGGTTAGATTTTATGTCTGTACTACTTGAAAGAAAATGTGACACGTTCCAGAGCAGCGGTTCTCCCACCAGGACCCTCCTAGATGATCCACATTTTTGTTCTAACCCGTGTGTTGTACAAGCTAGCATAAAGCAAAATAATAGACCATCTGATTTTGGATTGGTTTAAGATCCACAGATTTAAAAGGAAACCAAACATACGTGTTGTAGAGCAGGAAGCATCTGAAAATGAAGTAACGGCTGTCATCTATGTCGACTACCAATGAGCTTTCTGGTACCTCTTAATAAAACCGTTTCTGAAGTGTTTACCCTATCCTGATTTTACATGCACATATGTTCACGGAAATATTCCACATATGAGGTCAATTGCTTCAAAGAAAACCTTAAAAGTAAGCTCACAGCAAACCCAGTATTGTATTAAGAGAAGAATTAAAAGTTGTGTGAAAGATCTTAACATACAATACCCTTTCTTTACATTAAACAATTCTATTAAAACTGAACATTTTAATTACATAAATAAAACATAGTAACAACATTTTTACAAATTACAATTGTTTATCAGCAATACTACAAAATCATTGATTTGTTACAAACAGAAAAAATAGTCTGTACGAGTCCTTATGTCTCAGTTGAGTAGAGGACAAGTTTTGTGCGGTGTCGTATGTGCAGTTTCTTTGAGTCTTCACTCACAAGAGAGACCATTTCAGATTAATACATCAATCTGAATCAGGCAATTTGGCCTCCGAATGATGATGCTGTGGCACTTAAATATCAGCGTATTTCATAGCAATGCATTGCAAGGCTGGCCCATAGTTGTCACGTGTGTTGAGCGTGAGATCATGTCATGCACAATGACTTCCAAGAGCATGGATGTAACTCTCTAATATTAAAAGGAAACACGCCGATCAGCCTTAACATTAAAACCACTAACCGGTGACAAGGAGTGGGATTTATTACACAGCAAGTGAACAGTCAGTTCTCAAAGTTGACGTGTTGGAAACAGGAAAAATAGGTAAGCCGAAGGATGAGTGACTTTGACAAGGGTCAATATGTTATGGCTAGATGACTGCGTCAGAGCATCTCTAAAACAGCAGGTCTTGTGGGGTGTTCCCGATATGCAGTGGTCAGTTCATGCCAAAATTGTCCTACCAAAAAAAAAATCTTGGTGAAAGATACCACAGCACACCTTCAGTGGTCTTGTGAAGTCCAGGCCTCAATGAGTCAGAACTGTTTTAGTGGCACGAGAGGGATCTACACAATATTAGGCTGGTGGTTTTAATGTTATGGCCGATTGGTGTATCCACAAACAGACTTTTCCTGTCCATACAAAAAAGCATGCATTTGTTTACCCAAAAAACATTCCCTCAGGAAACATGTAGACACACAAAGCAGAAATAAGATAAGCACTAATAAGAAATATCATCCTATTTTGCTAGAAAACTTGATTCCAATGCAGTTTCATGCAATATTTTCCCCTGTATATTGTGCAATACAGCAGCACAACATGGCTCACATTCTAAGATTTGTGTTAAACCGCCTTAAGACTAAAATATTAATGCATTCTTTGTTATCCTTCACACAGACATACAATGGATTCACACAATTAGATATGACTAAAGATTAGACCAGTAATTTCATGTTCCTAGCCAAATGACTTTATCCTGAAGGAAAATTATATATTGTGGTTTGATTTTAGTTCACCATTAACATTTTTCACTTCCATTTTTACATTCAAATAATGAAAATAATTCTATTTGAAGTAATAAATCACAATATTAGAAAGTACTTTGCTATGGTTAATATGCATTCTCAAATCCAGTGTGCACTGAAGGATTGATTATTTGTGTTGCTGACAAACCTTTCAAAGGATAAGAACACATTTCCCCTGCACACCAAAAGAAATGTCTGTTTTTAACTGTGTTTATTTGTGCTTGGGTCCCTAGAGTATTCACAAAAAGTTTCTTTTTTTGTTTTTGGAAAATTTTATAAGTATATAAATATAATAAATGTGAATATAAATATATATAATGTGAAGTATATAAATTAATAGAAACAAAACAGTTCTTGGAGCCACTGAATCCTCAGTCTAAAAAAAGCTAAGTCGATAAAAGTGCATTGATGTCTGATAATTTAAGCAGCGCTGGCTGATCACGTCATCTTGATGGATTGCTTGTGGTGAACACAAAGCAAAGTTACATAGGGCACTCCAATAAAGGCCCACTTCTCACTGGGCCAGAATTTAACCACAGGGCCTTGCTCTGGAGCTTCAGAGGCTACATCGAAGTAAGCGAAGCACACACAGCCAAGGTAGGAGGCCAGACAGATCAGAATGTGCCTACAAATTCAAACAAGATTAAATTCATTCATTATCAAAAGCATCAAAATGTATCGTTAAAAATACTATTTATTTCATTTATTTATTTATTACCAGCTAATCGATGTGCACTCCAAATGCAGGAAATGACCAAATGCGGGTCTTATAGATAGTCAAGTATGTTATTTGTGGTCACTTACAATCATATACAGAGTGGACAGAGCCGTGCACTCACCAGGCACAGTGGAGGTATGGGAAGTTTACAGATGACCACATCTCACAGAAGATACGGTCACTGATCCAGCACATGAGTGCTAGAGTCCACCACAGTCCAGAGAGGAGGCCTAGCTTAAACACACGGAGGTTCTCACACCTGTACGACACAAACACAAACAAACACATTTACAAAAGCCTCCATACTAGTTTAAACTGTTCACTGTTTGAAAAAGATAAGTCTTTACATAGCATGTCCGTTTTGGATGCTGTATCTTCACCAGATTAAGTTTCTTATCTCTCTTATCTCCACAAACATGCACACAAACACTGGCCCATATGTCAAAACGGGCAAACAGGCACCAACATACTGCGCTTCAGTTCAAAATTATTTAGGTTTATTTAGCTTAGGGGAGGACAGTAAGTACTATAAGCATTACAAGGTTCATTGAAGAGTACACGGTTCATTGTAAGAGAACTTTTTTGAGTATAAATAACTCCTAGAATTTTACGTGAGTGTTTAAAAAAAAAAAAAAAAAATCAACATTTATTTCTCAACACAATTGCTGAGTAGGGAAAATCAACCCAGAAGTCTGTAAACCAGTTAAAAACAAAGACATTGTTTCCAAGTAATTTTGAGACCCAATAAACAAAGACCACGCTTCAGGCTCTTAAATGCTTTGGTCTGCAGCAGCAATGCCTGTGAAACTGGAGACATATGAGCATTCTGCTGGTCTCAGTTTATCAGGTATCGTCAGCTTTAAATGCGTCAAAGGAAATAGTGTGATAATGATCTGCAAATTATACACACCAAAACCCATGGGGATTTTGGGTATCTTTAAATAAGACATCTTACTAAACTTTACTTCAATAACCCATTACAGCTACTGCCTGGTGTGTTAAATTTATCCAACTGCTGCTCCAGCCTAGATGTAATGCTCCGGATCATGTGTAAGGGGCATATTTGCTAAATAGCTGTTTGAATTCATATGAACCTAGCAAGCTACTGAAATCCTTACAGCTGGCAAATTAACCTTCCTCTCTATACTGTTGAGGCGTTCCATTTCACTTTGTTTTAGTTTACAGACAATGTTCTGTGTATTTACGTTTTGCTCCCTGCGCTAATCGTCCTGTACTCGTCTCACACTTGTGCTTTTCTGAGTACTGATGTGTTGTACCCTGCTGCTGGAGAAACAACATTGTGTACTGAAATATACAAGCCATATAGAGAAATGATGATAAGACTTGACTTCAGCATAACTCAGTTGGTTAGTTAGGACGTTAGTTGGTTAGTTAGAACATTTTCTAAACGTTCAGATATTACGGGTTAAACGATGTTACCAAATTATAAGCATAAAATGACTAACAACTGCCTTCCACACGGTCAACACAAATGCGACTAAATAAAATTGAAGTAATTCATGATTCAAGTCATAATCCAAGTAAATGTGACAGTTAAAGGACCAAAGGGCAGAAAGAGAGAGAGACACAGAAACATTCAAGGCTTGTTCTATTCAGTAGATGTAAATGTCGCACAGAGGCAGATGTCTAGGAAGAAGTGTGAGCTTTGCTTGCTGCAGAGTCAGATGATCTTGAAACACTGTCAGCATTGTTTAAGCCTTAGTCATTGACTTACACTTGCACAGATACTGTGAACCTGCTGACTTGATGATGGCAGCTGGGAAACATGCATGTGCAGCACATACAATGCAGCAGTTTTCATATTACTATGCATATTACTATGCATATTACTATGTCTGCTTTTTTCAATGTTAACTAGGTCACAATAGATTTTGTAGGTTTTATCAGCTATACTGATAGATTGTTAGGAAAACATGAGAAGGTGTCCGACACAGCCGAGAAAGCTTTTATTTGCATGTTCATGTAATCGCCTGGCATCGATCAAAGAAAATCCCACTCATCGCCTCCTATGTCCAATGCGATTAGACTGTTCGAGAAAATTACTTACAGACTGGTAAACATGAAGCAGCCAAAGATGATTTGTATCTTAACAGACAAATGAGACATTCCAGGACATGACCCCTGTAAGAATTTGCTTAAATTCCTTCAGGAGGCTTGTTGGCGCCAGTAAAGTCTTCTTGTCAACTTTGTGTCGGCTTCAGTAACTGACACTAAATCCTGAGGGGTTAACAATGGTGGAACATTATGGTCTGCCAAATGCCCTAGCAGAGAGAGATCAGGAAAAAGACATAGGGAGTGGAGGAAACATGGACATCGGAGCCAATCAAAACTACACTAGAGAGGGAGTAAATAAGTCAGTGAACAGCAAAGGCAGAAAAGCTGGAACAAAAAAGGTGATAAAGTTCATTAAAATCTCAAAATACACCACCTTTGCATTTTTGTTCTGTCTGGAAAAACCCCCGTTATTTTACGATGGTAAGTCATAAAGATGGATAAATGCCTCAATAAGATACAGCTTTCCAAGTCTTAAAGAAAGCAATCTTGTTATTAATCTCTTAACTTATTATTTTCTACTATTGAACATGTTTAACAAAGAAAGGTATATATTAGTGAAAACCCAAGAACAGGGAATCTATAAGAGGGGAAAGAAACATTCCTGGAAGATTAGTGAGGGACACAGGATGGGCTGAAGCAGGAAGTTCCCTAATTAAATATGATTTTTTAAGAAAGAGTAGTTTTGAGCAAAGACTATTGCATCTGATAGAACCATTAAGAAAGAAACTATATAGGGACTATACTTCCTGTTGACATCTTTGGTTTATAAAATTTGCATGTCTATATTTGACCCAGTACATGGTTTAACATCCGTCAAAAAACAAGGAGGAAAAAACAACAGGAAGAACATATATAGCTGTAGTAAGAGCATCTCTTTGGTTTAGACTGATGAAATATTCTGTTTTGTTCTTAAAATATATATATAGAGAGTTTCTTGTGTGACCCTATGAGCAGTCTCAGAGCAGAAGTGGAACATACTGTCCTGCTACGTGCTGCTAAACACAGCTGAGCAAATCAGATGATTAAAAAACTAGACTTCCTCTTCTGAAAGAAATGACATCACACCTTGGGAATGAACACTTGTGGTACATACTGTACACTAAAGTGTAATATCAAACACAAAGCCACTGAATCATGTCCAGATCTTCATGACATTTGAAGATGATATGGTGTAAACAAGTGATTTCAGATCTACTGGAACAACCTGATGGGTTTGAGCTCAGACTGAATCAAAACTTCTGATCAGATAACAATACGACTTACATAAAATATAGCTTTCTTAGATAGTGACTGGTTTTTTTCATCTTTAATTGTACTTCCATAGTATAGCAAAGGTTGGTACAGACCAATTAATCAATCTGTAAACCTAGCATTTTTTGGTTTATCATCAAATAATCTGTCTACCAAACATATGATAATGTTGAGAAAATCTTAGTTGTTGAGATTTCTTCACATGAAATGAATGTGCAAAAAGTGTTTTTTAACTGTATACTTAACAGATAACTATTTACACTCCATTTACTTTCACTTCTTTGAGTCTGTAAAGTCTATTTTAGTCCACCAAATGCATTTAAGTATTAAATGCACTAGAATGAAAAGCTCTGGGATGCTAAGGTCATGTCCTGGGTGTTTCGTGAAAAGCGTTAGGTTCACTGACCTCTTAAGTTCTGTGATGAGAAGAGCAGTACACGGAACCCCCAGTGTCATTAATGAAATCGAGTTAATTGACGGCTTAATGAAGGCCAGACATGTGGTGATCCCAGAGAGTATGCCTACAACCATTTTAAACCTTGATCTGGAGAAACAGAGGAACAGAGAGAAATGCATCATTTATACATTTACATTTACATTTCTGGCATTTGGCAGACGCTCTTATCCAGAGCGACGTACAAAAGTGCTTTAGTTCTCAATCACTGAATACATTAACACTGGTTCAATAAGACACAACTTGGGATACCATTAGCCTAACACTGAGTTGGGGTTTTTTTTTTGTTTTTTTTTTGAACAAGGGGTTGTGGTATAAAATGTAAATACAATCATGAGGAAATCATGAGGCTGCTAAACAAGTTTTCTCCACGAAATGTGAATCAATCTCACCTGTCTCTTCGGAAAATCCTAGGCAGGTATCTCTTGGGGAACCACATGCCAATGGCACACATAAGAACCCAGAGAATTGCTAATTCATCCAGCATCTGTCCCAGGAAACTCAGGGTAGCATGGAAATAAGTGGAGCCAATTCCTGTTGAAAATGTACACAGAGGTTCTCTTTCCAAAACAATGCAAGCATGCAGTAAACAATCCAAGCAAGCAATACAGGTTTTTCACTCTTGAGAAAGCAGAAGGCATCAGACAACATTTGTACATATGTAAACATAAGTGGTATTAGTAAGGCTTGTCAGGAATTCCAACTAACAAAAATGACCTTTCGTTGCCTATATAATCACAGACACATAAACTCACCCTGCTTTACTATTCACAACAAAAAATCCTGTTAAACAAGTGTGTATGATAAAGAAGATTTTGTTTATGATAAAGTTATATAAAAGTCTTGACTTTTAGACATTTCAGAACTGGTACACAATAAACAACCCAGAGAATGCAATTCAGACAGTCTGCATGGATGCATCAGCATTTTTCATCTCAAGTGATGCATTTTACACAAACAAACAAGACAAATATGGCCTTACAATAAAGAAAAATGAACCCACTGTTGTTTGTTACTATGAGTATTAGTCCTATCCATTTAGTTTTGAAAGTCAGTTGTAAAATAAAGTCCAATTCTAATCCCTTAAATAAATACACCATGCTGTAGATAATAGGAATGTTTCTACAGTGAAAATGAAAGCATGAAGAATAAATTTGGTTGTCAATCGTTTAGGATGCTTTGAAAAACATCCGAACGAATAAAAAGACTGGCGTATGCACCGAGTTGGCTGGGAATGTGTTATGATTCGGACAGACCAGACATTACCCCCATGTGCCCCACACCAGTCAAACTGCTTACAGTTCAGAAAATGTATAAAATGTGGTCAGACAGTGTGAGAATGGCGAATGAGATGAAAGACAGTGGAGACTGTTATTATCCAGCAAACTCCACTCAGTCTGAGGTCACTGCCACTCACTGTTCTCACATGTGGCCATGCTGGTGTATTTATGGCCACCTTAAAATAAACATTTTCCTCTGCTGAGACATGAAAATATTTTCAGAATAAGAAAGTACATTGAAGTACATTCCCTCATTCCCTTCCTGTAATATACAACTTGATCAGAGCTGCTTCCAGTTGCAACACACAATTTAGGTCATGCTGGTAGACCATTAGTAATTCTTAAGACAATAATCCCAGTGTAAAGCAATTCTCCAACTAGTGATCATTTAGTCAAGTCATACGAAAGATGGCAAAGATAGTCTACCAGCTTGGTGTGTGTTTTGGCAGAAGCTCAGACCAAGCTAGAGGTCACAGCAAGCATTTCCAGAAAAAACCCATCACAGTAATTTATTGCACTATTGTGTTTCCATCTCCTTCACATCCAAAAAAAAAACAAAAAAACTCCACTCATAATAAAAAAAAACCCCAAGAAAAAACAGGACTGTACAGGCAGAATAACAAAAGATTATGACCCCTGCTTTTCTTAGCCTAGCAAAAGTTCCTCACTGAGGTTACTTTAGGTCAGAAAACTTACCAACCACTACTAGGAGGGTCCAGATCAGATAGATGCCGCTGTTGAAATGCGTGGCATACTGACGAAAAAGACACATCAGAATAGGCGGAAGAATGAAGAATAAAAAGTTGCTTATCTAAAGAGAAATATAAATGCAGAAAGAGAGGAACTGTCAGGGAACTGGAAAGCAGACATCACAGAGACAGTCTATATTTAACTACAGCTTAGACGGTGAAGTGCAGCTTAATCTAAACTAGTACAAGCGTGACTTTGTAGCATTAATGAATCAATAAATGACTGAAATACGCTGAAAGTGTGGCTACAAAGTCTGACGGAGTGAAGCAGAAACAGTACCGTGTTATAAAACTCCGCTATTCCTGGATAGATGAGATAATTCCCTTCACACCAGTCCACCTCCGAGCTCCCAGCCTGGAGCTGATCCCACAAAGGTACACGCATGTCTTAATCTCTCTCTCTCTCTCTCCCCACACACACACACACACACACACACACCAGATAAACAATCCGCTTGTTTGCAGCTGGTGTGAGCTGATTGACAGACGGCGCACTCGGTTAAATAGCTTCACACAAAGAGAGTGGAGAGTTTCGCCTTAACAGCTCAGACGTAGAGGGATTTAAACTCCTACGAATCCGCCTTTCCGTTTTGCTCGTTGGTCTGCGTTTAGGCGACTCGCCCGGTCTTGTCATATTTGTGTCCAGCACAAAGTCCAACTCACAAAGACGAGCTCTATCTTCCACTTTACTCACGATAACAACACAAGCGACGTGTGATCTGCGCATGCGCACTGACGTTACCGAGCCCTCGTTTCCTGCTTGTCTCGTTCCAGCAGCAGGTAGTTGTTATGGCAAAGTTTGTAGGCTGTCTAACATAAAGGAATGTGCAAAACATCCACAAAGTGAAGCATATCCTTAATCGCGGATGCAGGACCAATACCAGATCTGGATAGTGCAATGTACGTGCAACAGGAAGATCCCGTCACCATGTATAGCCATTTAAGGCTGTTTACTGCATGACGTGTTGACATTTCTGACAAATTCTTTTGAGTAGGGAAACAATGAATAGACTACACAGAGAGACGTTTGCCTTACAATACTTGTGAGGATGTTACACTGATTATTAGTGCATCTATTTAATGTTATACTACATTTAAACCTAATATTGCTAATATTGTCCTCAAATGTTTCTTTAAATACAAAATGTTACCGCCCCACACAGATACTCCTATCCTTGTGAGGACATTTCATCCTAACCAAGATATAAAATTATGACACACTTCCTGTCAAGAGAATTGTCTTTTTTTAATCCTGGACCTAAGCATTCAAGTGTTTATAGAGACATTATCTCTATTATGTTTATTGACATTATCTTTAACACACTTGGGAGTAAGAATTTACCAAAGAAAAAGAAAAAAACCTGAATAATTGCCATCAAATCCTGTTTGCAGTAAATTAGAGGTCATAAGTACTCTCAAACAGAACGACTCAAACATTTAATAAAATATTCCTGCCCAAAAAGCATTGGGATTTGTTACATTAGTAGTACATGAATTTCCCCCAAATAAGTGTTAAATTACTAAACACACAGCTAATTAAATATAAAAAACCTTAACTTAAGACAAAACATGTTTATTGGAGAACAACATAAAGCTGTACAAACTCATACCCATTTCACAGGACATTAGAGGTTAGACACATCTCTGTCACCATGTTGGAGGTCCTGGATCTTTTTATTTTTTCAGATGGTAGTCTTGTGAGCCATTAGATATTTTAATGCAGACATGATCCTTGTGTGTTTCCTTTAACATAACACTACCAGGATACGTTTAACAGAAGAACATCAGTTTTGCATGTGTGTACATAACCAGACCCTGGACAAGGCTAAACAAATAGGAAAAGCGAGGAGTTCAAATATTAACTGCAGTAAAATGAAGCAATATCAGCTGTGAAAAGTACAAGTCTGTCCATAAATAGGTTTCTGTCATTAGCAAAGAGTATACACTGTGATATATTACAATGAACTTTGAGAATCGTTGATGTTGGAATGTTGTATTGTGGATTTAGGACAGGGGTAAATCACGTAATCTGACTTGACTGACTAGTTTCTGACTTGAATCCGTATGTAGATGGTTTGATATTTACTAATCCTGGATCTGCCTTAACTACACTTATGACCATATTCAGGATGCAGTATTACAGTGTTTGATCTCAGGTCAGCTCTGACTACAGTGAGTAAAATATCACATTCATATTTCACATAAACACTGGGATTAATCTATGATTAGTTTGCTTACAATGTTACAAATGTGTAAACAATAGAACAGAAACCATGTCCTCTCCCTCTCCAATATGCATTCAAGAATACATTCAATACATTCAAATCAAAGCGCGCCACACATACTGCCTTTTCATTCTTAAAAAAGTGATTGTTTCCCAAGCTTTCGTTTGAATACTACAAAACCCCCACTACCAAAATATTAATTTTTCATGGGAAAAATATTACTAATTTACATGTGTGAGTTTCATGTTCTAGTCAAATTTTTTGTTGCTAGGAACAGTGGTTATTGGATTACAATTCACATTTCATCTTTATACATGTGCATCACTGAACAGCTCAATGTAATAGATTCAAACTTGCCCCAAACAACTCTGGATTACAAGGATAAAAACATGGGACACTACAGGTCTTTACATGAGCTTACAAATAATCACACAATAAAATGATATGAAAAGATAAAGATAAATAAATTAAGGCAGACTGATTGCACTATGTTAATTTATTAGTAGTAAAACCTACCTTCCCTAATTAAAAAGGCACTAGAACTACTGAGATTTGCTGAATGATCATCTTATACTTAAGAGGATTAATTATTGTTGCCTACAGAGGTCACTCTGAAATTTAAGCAACATGAAAATTAAGACTTGAGACGGAAAATGAAAATGCATTTGTATTGAGCAATAGCATTTAATGTTAATAATAATATTTTTAAAATGCAGCTAAAAATATTTGAGAGGTATTGTATATTCATACTATATTTCTGGACTGTTCAAGAACATGTAAAGGGTTTATCGTGTCAAAATATCATGACTTTATTCAACATGAGAATGTCTGAATAAATGATGGATAATTCTTTCTTTTCAGTAGTTATACTCCCAACATGTTCATTATTTTACTCTACAACATAAGTAGCTTTAATTTTACATGTAAGGTCCAAAAGGTGCATAAAAGCTAGCTTCCAGTAAAAGTACTTTACTGTCCATTACAGAACCTGATCTCATTAAATGTTACCTTGTTCATGACAAAATCTGATTGTCTGCTGCCACAGTCTTCTTAATGAATGACGAGCTAATTTTACAACTGCACACACACACACACACACACACACACACACACACGTCACTATGTACGCACAAACACACACTTTAATCCTCCCACTGCAACACTCAAGACCCACATTGATAATATAGGCTTGGCATTTAAGACTGACTTGAGAGAAACAGGTCAAGGATCCCTTTGTAAAGGCAGTCTATTGTGAATATCCCATTATAGAAAAAATATATACAAACAATGAAAATTGAACAAAAAAAAAAAAAAAAAAAAAATCAATTTTGAAAGTGCACATTATCTAAGACCACTGCCACTGGTCTCAAGAAAACATATCTTTAATTCCACTGGACTTCTTCCACAGGTAGGTTTGAATGGACACTATTAGGCTGCAAGGCAGTGTTATGGGACTGAGCACTGTTCCATCCTCTTTACCACCTCTGGTCCAAGGAAATAAACAGGTGCTGATATCAAGATGTGAAGATTTACACCAATAAATATCGATAGGCAACATACTAGTGTTGCCAAACACTGTAATAAGCAAGCTCTAATCCTGGAGCTGATAGCTGGAGAATGATAATGATGTTTGGGTAAAGGTGCAAGCAAGAGGACTGACAGTATTGGTCAGTAAATTCCTCACTACGATGACCGAGTGCACTTCTACATGTCTCAAATGTCTGTGCTCTTGACTTCTGGTGGAAATTGAGATTTCTCTTTATATTCCAGGTCATATGAATAGAGCTCCAAAGCACTTCACACACCACTGCACGCTGTTGGAGGGTGGATGGTCAATAGGAGAGAGCACTTTCAGCTGCTCTGGACTCAACTTATCAAAGGCTAGTTGATATTCCCGGTCATAGGCCTCTGTAGACACAAAATATAAAGACAGTGAGATGCAACAGATGTTTCTTATGAGCAGAAAATGGAGGCAAAATGTTCCAATTCACTCAAAAGATTTCCTAACAATATTTACTCACCAATATCAATGTTGTCCCTTCCCAAGGCCACAACCGAAAGGAACAAAATCTGTCTGTATATACTCCTACAGATAAGAAAAACATCAGGAGTTGTTAGTTGTTCAAATTCATAGCAGGAGTAAGTTGTAAATAAATATAAACAAACATACAAAACACTAAACACATTAAAATAGGAGCTAATTTAAATAGTAAAGCAATTTAAAAGTAGGAAATATTACATACTGAGCAAGTTAAAAACCTACATGTTTTAAATTAATTTGTGATAAAAAGATTCTTTCAGGCGTTACCGTATCAAATATCTCAAAAAGATCACAGAATAATACTATTGGAGAAAACAAGAACACTCCATTAAGTACATCTACAAGGGGTAAAGAAAATTTTGCATATGCCACTATATACAGTGGTGTGAAAAAGTGTTGGCCCCCATTCCTGATTTCTTATTTTTTTGCATGTTTGTCACACTTTAATGTTTCAGATAATCATTCATTCATTCATTCATTCATTGTCTACCGCTTATCCGAACTATTCTCGGGTCACGGGGAGCCTGTGCCTATCTCAGGCATCATTGGGCATCAAGGCAGGATACACCCTGGACGGAGTGCCAACCCATCGCAGGGCACACACACACTCTCATTCACTCACACAATCACATACTACGGACAATTTAGAGATGCCAATCAACCTACAATGCATGTCTTTGGACCAGGGGAGGAAACCAGAGTACCCGGAGGAAACCCCCGAGGCACGGGGAGAACATGCAAACTCCACACACACATGGCGGAGGTGGGAATCGAACCCCCAACCCTGGAGGTGTGAGGCAAACGTGCTAACCACTAAGCCACCGTTCAGATAATCAAACATTTAAATATTATTCAAAGATAACACAAGTAAACACATCATGCAGTTTTTAAATGAAGGTTTTTATTATTAAGGGAAAACAAAATCCAAAACTACATGGCCCTGTGTGAAAAAGTATTTGCCCCCTAAGCCTAATAACTGGTTGGGCCACCCTTAGCAGCAACAACTGCAATCAAGCGTTTTTGATAACTTGCAATTGGAGGGTTTTCGAGCATGAACCACCTTTTTAAGGTTATGCCACAGCATCTCAATCAGATTGAGGTCAGGACTTTGACTAGGCCACTCCAAAGTCTTCATTTTGTTTTTCTTCAGCCATTCAGAGGTGGACTTGCTGGTGTGTTTTGGATCATTGTCCTGCTGCAGAACCCAAGTTCGCTTCAGCTTGAGGTCACAAACAGATGGCTGGACATTCTCCTTCAGGATGTTTTGGTAGACAGCAGAATTCATGGTTCCATTTATCACAGCAAGTCTTCCAGGTCCTGAAGCAGCAAAACAGCCCCAGACCATCACACTACCACCACCATATTTTACTGTTGGTATGATGTTCTTTTTCTGAAATGCGGTGTTACTTTTACTCCAGATGTAATGGGACACAGACCTTCCAAAATGTTCAATTTTTGTCTCATCAGTCCACAGAGTATTTTCCCAAAAGTCTTGGAGATCATCAAGATGTTTTCTGGCAAAACTGAGACGAGCCTTTATGTTCTTTTTGCTCAGCAGCGGTTTTCGTCTTGGAACTCTGCCATGCAAACCATTTTTGCCCAGTCTCTTTCTTATGGTGGAGTCATGAACACTCACCTTAACTGAGGCAAGTGAGGCCTGCAGTTCTTTGGATGTTGTTGTGGGGTCTTTTGTGACCTCCTGGATGAGCTGTCGATGCACTCTTGGGGTAATTTTGGTCGGCCGGCCACTCCTGGGAAGGTTCTCCACTGTTCCATGCTTTCACCATTTGTTGATAATGGCTCTTACTGTGGTTCACAACAGTCCCAATGCTTTAGAAATGGCTTTATAACCTTTTCCAGACTGATAGATCGGTAGGTTTGTGACCTCAAGCTGATGCAAACTTGGGTTCTGCAGCAGGACAGCAGGATGATCCAAAACACACCAGCAAGTCCACCTCTGAATGGCTGAAGAAAAACAAAATGAAGACTTTGGAGTGGCCTAGTCAAAGTCCTGACCTCAATCTGATTGAGATGTTGTGGCATGACCTTAAAAAGGTGGTTCATGCTCGAAAACCCTCCAATGTGGCTGAATTACAACAATTCTGCAAAGATGAGTGGGCCAAAATTCCTCCACAACGCTGTAACAGACTCATTGTAAGTTATCAAAAACGCCTGATTGCAGTTGTTGCTGCTAAGGGTGGGCCAACCAGTTATTAGGCTTAGGGGGCAAACACTTTTTCACACAGGGCCATGTAGTTTTGGATTTTGTTTTCCCTTAATAATAAAAACCTTCATTTAAAAACTGCATGATGTGTTTACTTGTGTTTACTTGTGTTATCTTTGACTAATATTTAAATGTTTGATTATCTGAAACATTAAAGTGTGACAAACATGCAAAAAAATAAGAAATCAGAAAGGGGGCCAACACTTTCACACCACTGTACATGCTTGATTGGATAAAGTGAGTAAACTGATCTCTGACCTCTGCCGTTTGACCTCCGGGTGTTGCTTGATCTCCCTAAGGAGCCGGTTTATAGGGCTGT